>JABUQX010118463.1:22500-27500 GCA_015478945.1 Trachelipus rathkii
TCTGCGTAATTTCTTTAGTTGTTAACTGCTGAGCGTTTGCAACACCCCTCCTTGAAGAGGCTCTCCCGTGATGTGGTGACAGCTGTAAAATATATATTATTATATATATATATATATATATTATATATATAAATAATAATATATATATATATAGTATATATAATATATATATTAATGTGGAAAAACATATTTGTAGTTCGTAATATTTCGTATTGTTTATTGGCTAGTGGTAAAAATTACAAAAAAAAAGAAATTTTTTTTTCTTATAAAATAAAAAGGGTACACTACACGATTAAAATAAAATACGACTTGCTGATTGAACAACATATGATGATCAGCAGGAATGAATAAAATTTGAGTGTTTAAACTGTCAAAAACATCAGCAGGCATTGGAGTTCATGTGTTCATCCATTCATTGGGCAACGCATTACCAACTTATTTCATTCTTAAAACATGGTATTATAGGTCACCAATCTACAACTATTTAAAGTAAAAATAGAAATAATTCAGATAAATAAAACTGAACAAAACTACTCGAATACACGAAACAAATATGTTAGGAAAGTTACGATGATTTGCTTATGATTAAAAGTTTTCAAGTCCCTTATAAAGAGCTGAGATTAACAAGTATATTAACTTCCTTCAGAAACTTCAAATCTTTTGAAGGTCTGTGAGTTAAAATGTATAATTTAATAAAGACTTAAAATTAATGGTTTTTAACCTCCTCAACATTTAACCACCGGGTGATGCAACAGATGACAGAATATACTAAAAATGTTTATATTTTCTTGAAGGATTCTTTCGTTAAAACATTGATGAAACTTTTCAAGATTGAATGGCAACACAACTTCTGTTTCTGTAATAAAAATTGAGATGGAATGTGTCAGATAATAATTTAAAAGAATGACAGATACGTCCAGTTAGCTATGTGATGGATAAAAGGTTGGACAGAAGTTCTTGAGTAAAGTGCGCACCATTAAAATCTAAGATTCACTAATTCTTTAGCAAAGCCACTTCCATTGACATCTTTTTTATATTATTTTACCAATTTTTGTAGTGTGAATTGATTCTACTACAGTCGCATTTGCATTAATTTTTACAATATGTAACACACACTGGGCACTCCAGAAAATATTTTCTCCACTGTGAAAAAAACTCAAAACATGCTTTCTCAATTCACAGTGAGGAAAGTAATAACAAAAAAACGCTCAAGAAATCACCATAGCTACACAACTTATAAACGAGAAGTATCCACATCTGTTGTGGTCAGACACTGAAGAATGTTTTTTTATATTTCTTTATTGTATTTTTTAAATGCTATTAATGATGGGGTTAGATATTTATCCATTGCTCAAGAAAGATATAATATAATATTTATATTATATAATATTATATAGTATATATAATATATATAATATAAATATATATATTATAATATTATATATATATATATATATTATTCATAATTAATATATATATTATATATAATAAATATATAATAATATATTTATTATATATATATATATATATATATATATAAAAAATATATATATAATTATATATTATAGGCAGCAGACAAAAATTCGGGATAAGTATATATTTATAATAATATATATATTAATATATATATATAATATATATATATATATATAATATTATATTAAACTATATAATAATATATATATAATATATATATATATTCTCTAGGCCAGGCATATTTTGCAGAGTTTTTTTTGAAATGAAGCACGTTCCAAATATTTTCGTTAATAGTAACTTGAATGGAAAGGAAAAAGAGCGAATCAATCTGCTACTATAAAATTGCAGAAAACGAAATTTGATTTTTAAATTCCCGAATGAATATGAATGAAGAAAGTTGCTGAAAGAGTCAAGCACAGATTCGAGAGCGATTATTTTGATTATAAACTGAATAAATGATGAAGAGTGACGCCAACGAGGGACAGATTAAGTATTATTATTTATTTATTTATTTATTTATTTATTTATTTATTTATTTATTATTATTATTTATTTATTATTATTATTATTATTATTATTATTATTATTATTATTATTATTATTATTATTATTATATTATTATTATTATTATTATTATTATTATTATTATTATTATTATTATTATTATTATTATTATTATTATTATTATTATTATTATTATTATTATTAATATTATATTATTATTATTATTATTATTATTATTATTATTATTCTTATTATTATTATCATTATTATTATTATTATTATTATATTTCAAATTATTATATTCACTTTAACTATTGTAATAATTATTGTAATGGTATAATTGAAATAATTATAAATGTATTCTAATTATCACTATGAAACAAAAAAAAAGTTTTTGTTGTCTTTGTTTTGAAAGCATTATTTCCTAATTGATTCCGTGTAGAAAGCAAAGAAAATAATACTATTCCTTCAAACTTTGCTTTTGTTACCTTGACATCGCTGTTTTCAAACTGATCTATTTGCATTTCAGAGAAAATTAATATTTTTTAAATACACGACATATTTTTATTTCTTGAACGTTCTGGTAACTTAGATAACGAAATAAATATAGAGAACGTAAGTTCAGTATCAATATAGTTAGTTCATTAGTCTTCTAGTAGCTGTTCAAGTGGAGATACGTTGTCTTTGATAGGTGCATTCAGCACAGATGGCATCAAGAGGTTGCAAATATCAGGCAGACGCATTTTGTTATGTCTGCGGTGAATTTATGAAGACACGAGCAAAAAAGTACCCTGTGAATACATCTGCTAAAATGTGCGAGGCCTATAAGGCATATTTTGGCATGCCTGTTGGGGACCAAGACAAGCAATGGGCACCTCATTTCACCTGCGAACTTTGCAAAAGAACTCTAGAAGGTAATATATATATATATATATATATATATATATATATATATATATATATATATATATATATTATATATATATATATATATATATATATATATATATATATATATATATATATATATATATATATATATATATATATATATATATGGTATATATTTTTGCTTGTTCTGAATTTGATAGCTATGGAATCTTTAAGTGAAAGTTTGAATTTATGTAATATATTTTTTAATAACAATGAGTAAAAGATGTTAAATTTGTAAATATTTTTTCCTTTGCTGGTTGGTACAGGGGGAAAATAGAGCCATGAAATTCGCAATCCCACGAATTTGGAGAGAGCCAACTGACCACTCCAGCAATTGCTTCTTCTGTTTGGTGGACCCGTCCAAGCGTCGAGCTGGCAAAAATGCGCCTGCTATCATACAGCCATCTTCAGAAGAAAGCAGCAAATCAGAAGACGATGATGTCATTGATCCTGATATAGTGTAGCTGAGGAGAGAAACCCATATTTCCCCAACCAAGAAGACATCAACGACTTGATCAGAGATCTTGGTCTCACAAAGTCCAATGCCGAGCTTTTGACGTCGAGACTCAAGCAGTGAAATTTGTTACATGAAAGTGTGAAAGTCGCAAGTCAGAGAAAACATCACCACTCTTTTTCAACTTTTTCACCAGTCAAGATGGGCTTTGCTTTTGCCACAATGTGACAGGTTTGTTTGAGGCACTTGAAATTGCCTGTAACCTTTGCGAGTGGCGCCTCTTCATTGATAGCTCATCGAAGAATCTCAAAGCCGTGATACTTCACAACGGGTGCATGTATCCATCTTTTTCCTTGGCTCACTCGGTCCAGCTCAAAAAGGAACACAGCAGCGTGAAACTATTGTTAAGTGCCTTGAAATATGAAGAACACAATTGGGAAGTTATCGGAGATTTCAAAATAGTGGTCTTCCTGATGGGTCTCCAAGGCGGCTTTACCAAGTTTCCATGTTACCTTTGTCTCTGGGACAGCAGGGCCTCCGCAGAACACTACCAAAGGCGGGATTGGCCACAGCGGACTGAGTTCAGTGTAGGGAGGAACAATGTCAAATGGGAGCCTCTGTTGGACCCCCAGAAAATATTGTTTCCTCCACTACACATAAAATTAGGCCTCATGAAACAGTTTGTCACAGCTCTAGTTAAGGAGTCTTTCCCAAGCTGTCTGAGGCAAAGGTCAAAGCCTGTGTCTTCGTCATATAAAATTAGGCCTTATAAAACAATTTGTCACAGCCTTCATCTACATGCAAGGCTTCTTTCCTAAGCTGTCTGAGGCAAAAGTCAAAGCCGGTGTCTTCGTCGGACCACAAATAAAAAGATCATAGAGTGCAAGGAATTCCCGAAGAAGCTGACTAGGACAGAAAAAGCAGCTTGGAACAGCTTTGTTGCAGTGGTTCGTGGCTTCCTTGGGAATCACAAGGCCGAAAACTATGAGGAGCTTGTTGAGACCTTGGTCAGGAACTACGGCAAAATGGGCTGCAGGATGTCCCTCAAAGTCTATATCCTTGATGTTCATCTTGCTAAATTTAAGGAGAACATGGGGGTACTCAGAGGAGCATGGTGAGCGATTTCACCAGGATATTCTGGACTTTGAACGCCGCTACCAAGGATCATATAACGAAAACATGATTGGAGACTATATTTGGGGGTTGATTCGTGAAAGCAACTTACCGTATAAGCGTAAATCCAGAAAAACTTCTCACTTCTAAATATTTTGAGGTCTCTGTTGTATAAACTAAGAATAAATAAATGCTACTTTTGAGTTATATGTCGTTTTTTTCTACTTTGTGTAACCGAGAATGATTATATTCACCAATTTTTTATATCGGAATTGGTAAATTTGTGAAATATCATTATCCTGATCACAAAATCAAAGTTTGGAGGAAATATTAGCAATTTCTCATACCTTCCAGGTATAAAAAAATAAGAAATTACACTTGTTACCCAAAGACAAAAAATGTTATATATTGTTATTATAGCTTTTATAACAAATTGTTTTAAATTAATAGAAGTATCATTTTTGAACTGAATGGGCACTATATTGTGTTGCAATTAGTAGCACCCTTTTTAGAAAGTATC
>JABUQX010118464.1:0-38374 GCA_015478945.1 Trachelipus rathkii
TTGAAAGGAATATTAATATATATATTTAATTATATTATATATATATATTTATATTATATTACTAAATTAATTATATATATACATTATTATATATATAATTATATATATATATATATATTAATATTAATTATATAATATTTATATATATTATAATATATATTTTATGTATTATGTATGTATATGTCGTATATATATATTATTATTAATTATTAATATATATATATTATTATATATTATAATAATATTAATATATAAATATATATATATATATATTATTATATAATATATATACTATAATATATATATATTAATATATATATATATATATATAATATATATAATATATATATATATATAATATATAATAATATATATATATTATAATAATAATAGTAATGTTATATATATAATATTAAGATATATAATTAATTATGAATAATTATATATATTATATATTCTTATTTTTTTAACTAACCAATATTTTAAATATTTATATATAAAAAGCCTTCCCGATGCTCAGTGTTAGAGCACTCGCCAACAATAATTAGCGAGGGTCCCTGAGTTCAGCAAAACTAGGTCGTAGGTGGAGAATTGTTGAAGCTATTCTCATCCTATTTATTTATTGGAGCTTGGTTCCTGATCCTTAGCTTCCACTGGACGTTAAATTTATTAGAGTATACAACCTCCTTTATTATTCCTTGATTAGGTTGCTACTGCACCCTTGATTAGAGTGATAGAATATTTAAATTATTATGAACTATAAAACTAAAAAAAAAAAAAAAAAAAAAAAATAATTAATATATATATAAAAAGTAATAATAATATATATATATTATATATATATATATATATATTATATCATTCTTAACTTATAATTATAGGTAATTATATATATATATTTATTATATATAATATATAATAATATATATTTTATATATATATAATGATATATATTATATATAATATTATATATATATAATATAATATACTATTATTATATATTATATATATATTATAATATATTATATAATATATAATAGTAATTAATTATAATAATATTATATTATATATAATATTTATATATTATTATATATTTATTAATATTATATATTATATTATATATAATAATTATATTTATAATATATATTATATAATATTATTATAAATATATATTATAGTAATAATATATTAATATATTATATTATATATATATATATATATATATATATTAATATATTAATATATATATATTATATATTAATTATATATATATAATTATTTATTTATATATATATATAAATATATAATTATATTTATATATATTATATATATATTTATTATATGCATTGGGCGGTTATAGCGGAATGAGTAATTAATTTCTCTTGTTATTAGAGTATATTTATAACGTACTATTTTCGTCTTGTCTATAAACCGTAAAATTTGTATTCAGTTTTATTAGCGGTTGCTAGATCGCAATTAATTTCTTACGAATTGCGATTGCAATTGCGCTGCAATTATATTTTGGGGTTGGCGGGCCCAACAACTGTTAATATTATATATATATAATATTATATATATAATATATATATATTATATATAATAATATATATATATATATATAATTAATATAATATTATTATATTAATATATTATATATATATAATTATAATTATAATATAATATTATTAATATTAATTATATATATATATATATGAAAATTAATACATTATAATATATATTTATATATATTATAATATTTAATATTAATATTAATATTATAATATTATTTAATAATAATATATATATATATATAATATATATTATTTTTTATTTGTACCATCTCATATATACCCTGTTAGTGGTATTATGCCTGTCAGGGCTTCTCTCCAGAATCTTATTCATCCACAAGATATTTCTATCTTCAAATTGTTCATTTATCCTCACTCTACTTTCCATCTATTACCGTCTTGCCTCTACGTATTAATTGTATCAAGCCTATCTGCTTCACAACCGAAATCCATTCTCAATATCATTTCACTCGGTTTCATTCCTGACTATGGTCTCCTAACGCATTTACACTTGGTCTTCACAAATCCAATTTCAATCTCTTTCAATCTCTCCCTTACTCTCTAATTATCTATTTTCATAACATGTCTAGCAAAAACATCTAACTGGTATTACTTATCAATCATTATACCTAAAATACACAGGTATTCCCACTTTACCTAGTTACTCATTCTGTTCCACCAACTATCAGCTCACTCATTCTGTCTCTCAATACGTAATAACTATTACTCTAAATGAGTCTAAGTACTCAATATCACTACAATTTCTGATGCTATACTTTATTATTTATTATTCATGGCGTATTTTTGCATCGTATTCATTGCCATGTATTATTATTAGCACAGTTCATAATTCAGAACATCTTCAACAATATTTCGAGTATTCTCTAATAAGAATTGTTTTATATATATTAATATTATTTAAACTTTATTACTCTTGTTGGTATCTTATAAGTGATCTACCTTTAGTCACAATTCAGGAGTATAACATTCGTACTTTAACATTATTCCTGTGAACATCTCCCAATTCTTATTTACCTTTCAACTCTCATCTTTAGTTTCTTCTTGATCAGTATCAATGCCACGATAGCACCCATAATATAATGAATGTATTCATTGCTTTAAAGCCTTATAAATTTCTATAGTTCATATAAACTATCTTATATTATCTATATTCTTACTTATTCTCTTATTATGAAATCCTTAAACTCCTGACTTCCTATCTTTAGTCTCTCTTTTAAATTATTTATTCATCTCAATCCTCATTTGAACTCATTCATGATACCCTAATCGTTTACCACCTAATATTCACTATAAGCTTCTTATGGACAAGGTACTTGAGCTTCACTTACTGATAAATGTTATCACTTTAGCCTTAGCTATCATCCGCATAAACCAAAGTGTGACTCCCTATTTTCCACCTAATAAACGCATCTTTATAAGGCTAAGCTGTCCATAGTAAAGATGCAATTTAGAGCATTAATGGTGAGCAGTACATTTACTTCACCCTTTGTACTATACCCACCGTTTTCTACTATCAAAATCACATATTTATCTATTATCTCCTGTATTTACGTACTTAATACTATAACTCATGAGTATATATATATATATTTGAGTATATATATTTCCATACATACGTGCACTTAATAGCTGCTATCAGACTTTCTTGGTATTGAGCATACATTCGAGTATAATCTTCTAACAACTTATATTCACTCTACACAGTAATCTCCCTTTTATTCTTATTTATCGATAAATGCCTTTTCCTTAAGTTCATATATGAATGCAGCAAAACGCTTAGTCGCACATATTTTGCCACACATTACACTATTTATTTTATTTCATCTTATGATTACTCACAGATCATCTTCATTAGTAAATATTAGGTATCAGTAGTATATTTTTCCCTGGTTACTATGATTACAATTCAGTTTAGCTGTTACACCATTTTATCAATTTACTTGTCACTCTTGTAAACCTTAACTTATCTCATCATTATCATTTTTTCTAAGATCCTCTCATTTATTTTAATTATTTTTAACTTGTCACCCCACCAACAATACTAATTTATTATTATTATTATTATTATACCTTACTTATAATTTCCGCAATTAATTCTTTTAATCTACTTTACCTTCTTAATGTTTATCAGGACAGTATTTAACTGCTTTCCTCCATTATTTCATGTGGTATTTTTTCTTTTATGCTTTATTAATATGTAAATTTTTTATCATTTATGTTTTACCATTTATTATTAGTTATTTTATTACCCTCTCCTGTTTTGAATAGTTCTTTATTCAGTCCAAATCATCGCCATTGAATAATTTATTTTCCATATTTTTAATCATCTATTAAAACTATGCTTTACTTTATTCTATCTTTCACTTCATATTCTTATCTAATAAATATTTCTAAGAATTTCAATATAGTTGTTCTTGTTCCATTATCTCAGGGGTATATTATCATTACCATTTCCTATTACGTTCTTATACATCCAGTTAATGTTCACTTTTCTTCATTACGAAAATATACTTATTAGGCTCCAATACTTTCCGTTACTATATATGACTAATAATATTATATATATTATATTCATCTGCTTCCTTACATTAGATCAAGAGGTTCTCTACCTTACCTTAATTCAAAAACGTCACAGTATGCATTTCTCGGATTCTTTATTTATCATCACATCAAACATCGCCTTCTGGCGCGCATACTTTCATATAAAGGTCTTCAGTCCTGAGTTGCACCCTTACGTATACCTATCTTTCAGTCTTATTACCTTTTATTGCTCTCGTCCAGTAATATGTTACTTATATAACTTCTTCTTTTTATATCAATCCCACTACGACATGGTTTCTTGACGTTTACTATATAATATTCTATCTAGTTTACCTATCGATTATTCATCGATTACTTATTTACATTATTATCACCTAATTTCCTATATTTAATTCTTTTGATTTTGAGGCTTCACCTGCGTTACTTAAATCCTCATTTTACCACAAACCTTGCATTTCCATTACTGACTTCACTCTCAAATTGATTTTATATAATACTTTTTTTTACTTTCCTAGTATTTATATTACAGCTTGCAATTCTTGATTATCTAACTCACTTTAGTTTTATTAAGGTTTACTATTTTCCTAAACTCTACCTTATTAACCGCACCGAGTATTGTATTTTAGTATTTCTGTTCACCTATTTACGATAATTTTATCTTATTAGAGTACGTGAGTTTTTTCAATAATTAATAACAGCTTATCTTAATTACATTACATATACCAATTACCAATCTTATTACAATGCAGCTTATTTTACCAGATACAAGTAATTCTCATCTTACATGTTAATCTATTTCACTTGTGAGGTAATATATTTTACTCACCTTTTTATTTCCAAATCAGTTAATTACCAATACCATCTCCTAACGGTTGGATCTCGAATCTTTAAGTGTAATTACATTCATAGTTCTGGGATTATTGTAAAAAATAGGATTTAGGCCCTTTCTCGACTCTCATATATAATACTTGTTAATGTATCAGTCTTCACATTATTCCGCTATTGACAATAGTCTAATCACTTTGTCTTATTCTATTTGTTAATATATTTACTTCGATTGCGGCCTCGTCAATCTCGCATGTACATATTGCTGCCACTCAACATCACAATATAAGACCTTGGAAACTCTCTTAGATTGAATATTATAACAGATCATTTTCAATCTTTTCGTCATAAATATATTTTCATACATTTATGTTTAGAAGATGTTTAGGTATTCATAACAGTTCCGTTGCTATCCAGTGAACTCTTTATTTCTGTATTTATTATGTTTTCACGATCAGTGTATGGTTAAATGTTGTCAAAATTTATAATCTTCCCATTTTTCAATATCTTTGTTTTTATTCCCGCCATTGCTCAATTTCCCAATTCGAACACATTCGTAATTATCACAATAGACAAGATCAATCCTCCCTTAAAACATATCACAATTCTTAACTTTCGTTAAACAGTTTCAGAGAGGTTTACCGACCACACACACTGAAGACAATCGTTATGCAACTCCATCCCACCTCACGATCATTATATGGTCACGTTCTCTTCTTCTTCCTCCCTTTCTCCTCTCTCTTCCACCGCTCCGTCACTTATAAGATCTATGTTATGGTAGAATCTTCCCTGAATTCCTCTTAATTTTATTATTCACCTCTTTAAAATATCTGGAGTATCTTACTCCCATGGGCGTTAGAGCGCTATACCTTGGATTAAGCCTCAATGTTTTATCTCACATTCCTTTACTTATCAACGTTATTATCATTATATTATTATATATTATATATATAGCATTAGATGATATACTAAATTATTTATATATATACAATAATAGTTTTCACACAATATATCAAATATTATTATAGATAATTATTACCTTTGAGGTTATGATGATCGCTACTTTACAGTTGACTCTTTCATTTACTCATTCCTTCACTCTCACTTATCACTTTAGTTTATAGTAATCATTTAACATAGTTTGTTATTGATTAAATACTTTTACTTCAGTTCCATAACTCCACTCTTAGTGTAATTGCCATATATTTCACTTAGTGTATTCTCCACAAAAAAAAAAAAACACAAGCCTCTCCCCCGTAAACACGATCAAACTTGCGACTATTAGTGATCTCACTCCCTATCAAGTACAAGTAAGACATCGGCAAGAGAGCACTCATACATCTCTTTACATCCTTAGTAAAAATTTCTAGGCAATCTCTGAGTTGCAATTCCGATCTCACTATCCTTTATATCGAGGAAAAACTGTCCCAAATTGAGACGTTATGGACTTAAAAATAATGCGGTCCTAAACTTGAGGGTCAACGGTAAAAAAGTACTATAGGCACGGAGTTTTTAGATTATCTCTGTTTGTATTTACGGGTTTTTTGGCTATTTCTTGGGGTCTTATTGTTCTTAAGATCACCGTTTATAGTACACCTATTAATCACGTTGTGGGTATTTCGTTTCACGAAGACGCTGGTCCGATTCCAGAATTGGTGTGGCCCGCAGAAGAGTTACTTTAATTGTCGAGATAGAGTTTATAATATCTTGATCGAAGAGATACAATTTGACATTCGGTAGCGTCTATTTTAACGTTGCCGGCTTGCCTAAGGCACCATACGCTACGCTTCAGCACAAGTCTTGGTGGGACTAAAGAGGGATTCTCTTTGTTATTCCTTTGGCATTTGCTGTTAGAGGACTTATTAGGTGATTATTGATTACATAAATTGTTTAAATGAGTACAAAAACTTCAGATCACTTTGACGGTGTGACCCAAATATTCTTCATCATATTTTACTAGTATCAACATTCCTCATAATTGGCCTGCAATTTTAATTGAGCTGGCAGCCTAATAGATACCATATAAATGACGGAAGCCTAGGCCACTGTATCTATTAATATATATATAATATTAAATATATATATATTAATATATTAATATTATATATATATATATTAATATATATTATTAGTAATTAATTATATATTAGATATATAAATATATTATTATATATAATAATATATATATAATATATATATATATATATATAATAATTATATTTAATATATATATATATATATATAATATATTAATATATATTATATATATAGTATTATTATTATATTAATTATATATTAATATATATATATATATTATATATAATATAATTATATATTATATATTATAAATATAATATATGATATTATATAATATATATTATATAATTAAATATTTATATAATTAGAAATATAATAAAATTAAATATATTATTATTAAATTTATAATCTATTATATATATTATTAATGATTATTATATTAATAATAATATATATATTATTTATATATATATATATATAATATTATATTGGTAGATTAATATGTATGTAATTTATAGGGAGGGTGGAAAGTATCTTCATATATAATAATAATCACTGATTCGGGAATAAAGCATGTAATATAATTTATATATATATAATAAATATATATATATAATAGTTTATATATTAATATATATATATTATAATTATTATAATTATATATATATTATAATAAATATATATATTATAAATATATGACATAAATATGGGAGGGGTTATATGTGAAGTAATATAACTTGTAAATAAATTTATAATTAATATATATAATATATATATATTTTAAATAATTATAAATATTTAATATATATTATATTATAATAATTATTATAATAAATTTAATAATATAATATTATATTATATTAATATATATATTATATATATATCAGATTTTATATTCAATCACTTATTATAGTATCATATATTACTATAACTTGATAGAGCTTAATAAATTTAATATATTAATATATTTAATATATTATAATATATATATATTATTCTAATATATTATTTATAGAAAAAAGGCACGTTATAACGGTTAGGTGGATTTGTTATATTAGTTGAGAGGTGAGAGTGTATACAGAACCCCTTACCCCTGAAATTTATTCTATACTTTCATACGAGACTGAGGGATAAGTGCACGAGAGTGGTAGGTAGGTACTAATTCTTCCTATCTTTTCCTATGGTGAATCCAAAATACTAAAGATATAAATGTCAGTCATAATAACTTAATATTAAATAGTTTCATATATTTATATTAATATTTTATAATATTATAATATATACATATTATAATATATTTAATATCATATTATTTATTAATATATATTATATTTATATTTTATTAAATTATAATTAATATATATAATATATATCTTATATTAATTATTTTAATTTTTTCTTAATTTATTAATATTATTAAATATTTATAAGATTCATTATATATATATATTATATTTAATATCTTAATACTTTATTTCATATATATATTATTATTATTAATTCATTAATTAAACTTATATATATTATATATAATTATAATTTACTATTAATAGTTATATATAATATTAAATATATATATTCATTATTTATATTAAATTATTTATATATAATATGATGATATTATTATCTTATATAATTAGATAATTTTAACAATTCTTATTTTTAGTTCCACACAGTTATCTATATATATTCATATATATATTTTTTTATATAATTAATATCTAATTATAATTTATAGTTTACTATATCATTATATATATTAATATGTATATATTATGTGTGTTGTTGTGTTGTTATGTGGTGGGAGTGGTGTGTATCAGTCTGTCGCTGGTTGGTTGGTGTGTTCGTGCGAAGGGCTTATATCTTGAGATTAAGCAGTCTTCGCTCTTGGGAATATCTCACGTTCACGAGTCAGTGATCACCCTCTAAATACATTGTAGTCTTATATTGGGAGTGGAGCTCGAGTCTGTGACTAGTATTGGATCCTCACTGAATGTCAAAAAAGAATTAGTTCTGCTGTACTGAGCTATATGCATCTGAGGCTTAGCAATCCTTCTATGAGGTAGCTACGAGGAGCTCGAGCGCTGATGAACTGCTATAGAGAGGAGTATATTTTATTAATGGACCACTGCGGCAAATAGAAGACTCTACCATAGTTAAGCACCAAAGAATAATAATTAAGTGCATACATAACTTAAATAAATAATTGCAAGTATACTATTATTGAGACTTAGAGAGGCATGGTCGGAAGATAATAGAGAGCTAAGAGATAGCGATTTAATTCAGAGAATCTAATTGAGATAATACCCGATGCAATCTATTGGCTCTGTGCTGGTGCGGCTAGGTTAATTTGTAAGGAGGTTGTGCCTCTACTGAAGCGCAAAGTCGACGAGAGTTTATAAAGTCATTATATAAGTTCATTAATCAGATCCTTAGGTTAGCAACTCGAATCACCTTATACAGAGATATAGGGTGGAAGGCTGGAAGAGGACGACGATACGGTGAGATGTCAGCGTTCACATCATAGTCATTATACAAGTAGGCGAGGAGACATATTTATATTACTTCCTCGTAGACACCAGTATATGTGTTTATAATCAGTGGTATCATCATTGGATAAAATAAAATATATGTTCTAGATTGGTATAAGAAAGTCTGGAATTGGTTAGTGATATATATAAACTTACGATGTTATTGTAAATTTATGAATCTGAGAGAATAAAATGTAGAGTTATGTTTAAAACTACGATTTTGTTAGGTCCGCTTTTTATAAAAATTAGCGAAGAGACTAGCTGTTAATTTGCTCTGACATAAGCTAACGCAGAAAGTATTGAGTATATCGTAAATGTACCCGATTGAAAGTGTAGAAAAAATATTATAAATTGTATGATATAATTCCACTGGGAATGAGTCTTGCCCGATCCAATTAACGATATATGTATGTACGTAACCTGAGTGCGTAAGGATAGTAAAAAAGAAATACATTTATTAAATGGGGGTAATATATGTATTGAGTCAATTCATATTAGTTATGAAAATCACGTATAGAGATGAGAGATAGTGGTGTGGAATACTTTAAGGTGATATCATGGAATAATATATGGTGAGATATAAGAAAGAAGAGATTAGATGGGTAGAGTATACTGATCGATATATATATTGCACGAGGCAATGTTTTAATAAAGGCTTAATTGTATGTATAAAATTATCTTTTCCATAACAAAATATAGAAAGTTATATGATACAAAATTTAAAACTAGTATATATTAATTAATAATAAGTGTAGGAGTTATCAAACATTAATATTTAAGATAAAATATTATGGATAATATCAAATATGTATAATTGACATGTAATTATTTTAACTTATGCATTGCAACCAAAGTATTGTATATATTATTAATTCAATGTATATTGTGAAATGACTTTATTATTAACACCACGAATATTCACTAGATTTAATTCAATAAGAAATATGAGAATATTAGTTATATTAATGAGGTAAAATCACACTGATATTAGGATATAATAATAGGATTAGAAAATTTAATGAGTAGAAGTTTTACAATCAGTTCATAGAGCAGATATATCCCTTATTATATGAAAATAGCTTGAATCATAACTATATGGCTTATGGTTGTTAGTGAATATTATTAGATTGAGCTATGATAATTTTATTTATATATTGATAATTACCGCTAAGATAATATAATTCGAAAGGAGAACTAGTAAGAATTAATCAATAGAGATCTTGCGATTTAATACACAGTAAGAAAGCTTATATTTAATAATAACTAGAGTAGTTTATTAATAATTTAGATAATTATAGTATACTATGTTAATAATTACATTATAATATTTGTATTGGAGTAAAAGTATAGGGTATGGTAATTATGGATATAAGGAGTATACTATAGTATAGTATTATATAGTATATTTAGTTATAGGTATATTATTATTGAAGGTGGCTATGACTACTAGGATATTAGTATATATATATGTATTTATATATAGCTGCGTTTCCCCATTCCAGGTGATATTTCAGACCAACATCATGAATACCTGCCTAACGTGAATATAATATATATATTATATTAGTGTGATTATAATTTTCTTTAAGTTAATTGAGTATAAGTGTGTTTGAATATATTAGTAATATATTATATTATAATTAATATATTATATATTATCATATATATTAATATTATTATATATATATATTATATATTATATATATATTTATTATATATATATTGTATTATATAATATATATATATATTATATATATTATATATTATATATATATTATATTTATATATAATAATTGACATTATTATTATTATGTATTATGATTGTATCAAAATAGGTTAGATAAATACATTATAAAGGATATATTTATGAATATATATAGAGGTGAGGAGTAGAGTGAGAGTAGATAAGATATAAGATAGAATATTGATCTAGGGTATAGTAATGATGATTAAGATCAGAGGATGTAGTTAGATTATATTTGATATATATAATAGATATATGATAAGATATAGAATAGATAATGATAATAAAATTAAGATAAGATAGAAACTTAGAGTCCCAACTAAGAATAGATAGATTAGTTTCAAAGATAATTAATACTAATATGTTGGATCTCTAGTGGCAAAAGGTAAATGTGAAGAGGCTTTCATAGATTTATCAAGAGTTTTTACTGCAATAACTCATATATTTATTAATTTACTCTATATTTGAGTTTCGAAAGAACTTATTCATAAGGCACAGCATTAAAATAATAGGAGCAAGTAGAAAATTGAAGGAAAAATAGAAAGAATGTTCATTTAGCATAATCGTACCAGTAGTTACTTTAATATCAATAATATACATTATTATAAGGAATGAGCTAAGGATGAAGATCATGGCGGTATGGATTAATTATTATTAAAATTAAGAGGCTGCAGTAGATTAGTGAAAGGACGGGGGATGAGGATCGTCAAATTCGGCACGACACACTAAGCATTTAGAAATGACCGATATTGTAGAAGATGAAGAGGAGAATTGCAAGAAAGAAGAATAAATAAATGTAGATTTAATTAAGTTATATGTAAAGCTAAGGAGAGTATTTAAAAAGTTTATTATTTATTTGATAAAACTCTTATATATATATATTATAGTCTCCACCTGGATTTCTAAAGGAGAGCAGTAGGTTATATGTGAACCCAGTAGGAGATGTTCGATATGCTAATAACTATTATATATTTATAATATTATAGGACGAGTAACGATACTAATTATAACTCACAGAGAGAGAAAATTAGGGTTTACGTAAACGCATAGAGATCTCATGAAGATAAATTTACTCAGAAACAACCATTTATCTTACATTAGTAGAAATGGTTTTTGTTTGACACGTTTATCCATTTATGTTATTGCTGGTGTTTATTTGTCTGAGGAAAGAGACACCGAGCTAGTTATATATAAATACTTATCAACCTGGCTAGTGAGGACATAGATTTTCAACGTTGGACAGAAGCACGACAATTATCATTAGAGGTTATAAGAGTAAGCTATTGTCCAGAACAAAGAAAAGTGTTAGTTCATAAAATTCGTTTATTCTTCATAATGTTTTAAATATTTCGCCCTGCTTCTCTTATAGATGAAATGCTAAACCATTGTTGGTTTCCTATATATTAGGCCGCGCAATCTCGTTGTTTTCTATATTATTACAATTGTATATTATGACCGATTTTGGCTCAATTCAGACACATCGAGTGTGCCTTGGTGACTCATGAGATTAAATCACAGGGCCCGACTCCTGCGCCCTTCGGAGAGAGATATGGTACACCAAAGAAGGCCTGTGCGAGGAACAAGGAGAAGGGATGTTGTCCACGAGAGCTAGCCGTTATTGCATAAGTTCGCGGATAGAGATCGATGTTGACTAGTCTATAATGTTTTTAGCGAGAAGATCTAGAAGACTGTGACTAGCTACTATGTTTCTGCGAATGGTGCACTTAGGTTAAGGCGTACACATGTACTCACGAGTATACGCCATCTAGGTCTAGGAGAGAGCGAATGATGAGTGATGTAGACAGTAGGACATAGACACGGACAACTGACGAGAGGGAGCGAGACTAGAATGTGCTTATATTCAGATTACCGATCACGCCCACTGGGATCCAGAGTAAGATTGTAGAAACAGACCTATCAATGATGGAAATGATTAGAGGGACAGAGAGGTGAAGAGGAGAGATAGACAAGTAAGGAAGAAAGATAGATTCACTTATGCGGTATACAGTGATTATGACTCATTCTATTTGTGTAGGAGATTGGGATTTTGTCTATGTCCGGATATTGTTAATCTTCTTACGCTTGGTAGTGAGTGAGTCATATATATTATAGCTCAGAATATAATATAGTAATGTAAAGGAACTGATATTTATTGGTATTGATATTATGTAAAGTCAACTTTATTTTTCTTTGATCACCTTCAATCTATAGATTGATACAGAGTAATAAAATCAAGATGGTTATTGGCTCCATAGGTCACCCAACTAGATTAAATAGTTACTGTTTGAGTGGGTCATCTTTCAATTAAATGAGTATTGAAGGGCGTAATCATTCACAAAGTAGTGGATAGGAGGCGAATTTAAAGAATGACAGGTTATGCCGCATTAACTAAACTAGTTATTAGTATAATTAATATATATTATTATTAATATTAATATAATTATATATATCTTTAAGTATATATTATATATAATATAATATAATAGTATTATATAATGTATATAATATATTCTTAATATATTAATATTAGTAATAATGTATTAATATGTGATATAATTACTTATTATGATACTATATATAAATATATATAGTATAGTATAAGGCCTTAAAAAAGAAATCAAATTATATATATCATATGATATAATATATTTATATAGTTCATGTCATATAAATATTATAGATTAGTTTTAGGTGATATTTATATAGTATTATTTATATAAGATTATATTTATAATGTTATATGATCATATTACAATTTACAGCGTATAGTTATGAATATGATTATGATATTATAACGATATAGATATCTTTTTATATACTATGATATATATTTTATAGTTATATATTTTATTGTGCTGTAGTATTAAGAGCAAGCATTATATAAGGGTGTATGATTGAGCGTTAATTGATGATATATATTCATTGATATGCGAATGTATCTATAGGTAATAATAAATTATTGAGAGTGAGAGTATGGTAGTATATAAGTGTATCGGTATATGTATAGTTGATATGACTTACACAAGATAGATATACTAATGACATAAGGAGAGAATATTTACAGGAATATATTATGCTACAGTCAATACTGTATATAATAAGATATAACGTTTGAAGCGATAAAACGCGAGGGATATGGATGAGTGCTGTTGGAAGGGTATATAATGCTTAACTTAGGGTGTTATCGTATTTTATATTGGTCGATAAAGAGGAGAATCAATTGAGTAGGAGAATAACCTTCATACCAACTCATATATACATTCGATATGTAGCCAGCAACATGAAAAGAAAGAGTTGAAAGTTAGGCTATTCATTATTATTATGCTAGATATTTTTCTTGGTACTATATCAAAATTTTCATTCTTTAGCTATGTATCACGTTATATTATAATGGTATGACGTGTAACACTATTAGATCATACTTTCATTATGTAGTCATATGCTGTCTCAAGTATATACGTGAGCGTTGTATTATCATTGATAGTTCGCTTGTATACTGAGTTCTCTATGTGTGGTTCCATTAGTGTTCAGTCAATGATCTATTATAAGTATATATATCTTTAAGTTAACAACTGTGTCTAGAAATTGCTATTGTATATATGTGTCTATCTGTATGCAGATTGAGTTAGTATTATTATCTTTATCTTCTGTAAGATAGTAATCATTTGTATATATGATTATTAGTTAGCTTTGGATTGTGGTATTTGTAGTAATGAGGAGTATTTATATGAGTGGTCGAGTGGAGCTATTTTAGTTTACATTTGCTACAATTATCTGAATGTAAAAAATGGCCTTATTTTTTTTCCATTAATATATTTAAGCATATGAAGTATATACTATATACTATATCAAATAAAAAAAAGTAAAAAAAAAAGTTACAGTAAACGCTTGGGACCTACTAGCATGACATGAGCTAAGCGGAAGAGAAATCATTAAGGTATTGTGCGTTATTTCTTATAACCGTGACATTGTAAGATACGGTATAGTTACATACATCAGCTTGTATTACAGCTTGTTATATAAGCAAGCTTTAAAAGGGTTTAAATAATATTTATATATCCCATACACACATAAATTATAATAACACTTACACCCAATTCAAATAAGGAAGCTGTGTCTTTATAAACTTATGTTGGTGTTTATTTCATGACCCCGTATTTGTTATACTACAAGTATATAAAGTTTTATAGATAATATTATCACACTATATTTAAATGAGTATACAATTTATTCAATATTTGTTATTTAATAATTAATAAATAAATCTTGTTTCTATACTTCTTATTTCGATTACTTATTATTTCAATACATGATTCTAGATTTTATTGATTTAAGGAGAAAATTTTCGACTTGATTTGACTCTGATCTCGACAATCATCACGAGACCGTGAGGAGCGTATGTTTTGTGACATATTAAAGAGAGAGGATATTATTATATATAATAGTGATGATAACTAGTAATATCTCGATATAAGAAAATATGCTTTATCACAGTTATTTAAGGCACGTAAATTATCGGTTGACATTAAAGCGAACGCTGAGGTATTATTCTCAAAATAGTCACTTTTTGTATTTAACAAAAACTATAATATTGAATTCTAGATCTAGTTTTATGTTGTATAGTATACCGGTATATCGGTACAAAAATTAATGAAGCAGAAATTAAAAATAGATAATATAAAAATGGTTTAATTTTACAAATAACTGATCATACTATTGTGATATAGCTTATACAAGCATCATTGGTAGTGGAGAAGCTGTAAATAAGTCAAAATTTATTATTATAATGAATAAATTCAATTATACATATCACATAATACAGGGCCTAAACCCTAAAATCTTATGTTTGTATATTAACTGTATTCGTAAGAATGTATGCTAAATATTACGGTCAAAGCATCAGGTGAGGAAATATCAAACCTTACTAGAAGAAAAATTATAAATATAAGGGCCATTTCCTTACGATCTTTCTAGGTAGAGTGATTGACATTTGAATTTGAATCAGAATAAATTATAGCAGCGACGCACAAAAGCATATATGCACAACACATCAGGAATAGCCATAAAATAGAGGACCACAATCTAAGAAAAGATTAGACAGTAAATAGACTAAGAATTGTTTCGTAAAAAGGACAGCAAGATGACAAAGAGAGACGACAAAAGCACACATAAAAGCGTACTATAATGAAAGAAGAAAGATAAAGAAGATGAAGGAGAGAAAGAAGAATGACACAAACAAACGCACAAAACAAGTTCAAATCATGAAAAAGAAAATATAGCATAAGGTATGAAAAAAAGAAAAAAATATGATAAGCTGGTGTAATGGCAGACTTCTTATATGGATGCAAAAGTTGAAGGAATTTTTTGTCACTAGAAATAAGTTTTTTTATTTAGTGAAATTGATTTCTCTTCATTTTCATCGAAAATAAGAAAAAAACTAATTTATATTAATTTGAGGATTATTAGAAATTTTTAGGAATACACGAAAATATTTGTTCCTGTCATAGATTAATTCTTATTTCATTTATACATTATTGTAATTATTAATTATAATATTATTATTTAATTATTTATTAATTATTTATTTCATTTTTGAGAATTAATTTAATATATTAATTTATTATTACATATAATGAAATATATATGTATGATATAATATATAATATATATATAATATATATATATGTATTATATATATATATAAAATATATAATTAGTATATATATATATAGTTATTATAAATATATTATATTTAATAAGTAAATATAAATATTATATATATTATATATATAGTATATTGATTAGTATATTATATATAATATATATCATATATTATTATATATTATATAGTATATATATATATTATATATTATAATTATATATATATATAATATTATATATAATATAATAATATATATAATAATATATATTTAATATCAATATTATATATATTTTATATAGTATTGATTGGGCCGGAACATAACTAGGATTTTTGAGGCGCACCGGGCAACCAGGGCAACCGAGAGCTATCCTGAGGGCTCCTCGAACCGGAGGGAGGTATATATTTAGTGCACACATACAAGCACCCACCTAGAGCACTACACCTATACTTATCATCTTAACCATATATATTAGTATATATATATATATATAGGGTAATCCTACCCTAACACGTACTATACACGGCGAGACCACCACTCCATCCATATTCTTTAATTCGCCTCCACTATCCCTACTTTGTGAATGTTACGACCCTTCAATACTCTTTTTAATTTGAAAGATGACCCCACTCAGCATAATTACATTTAACATTCTACTTGTGTAGTACTGCTATTCGACGCAAACAGCTGCACAATCTGGGAGTGTTCACCGTAACCTGCGTGCAAGAAGGCTGAGACACACACAAGAAAAGAGTAGCTATCTCCGGGCGACTCTCAATGGACACACGGGCAACCGGAGATTTATACTCAATTAATCAGTTATTTCCTATCATTACTATTTAATTTCACGGACAATAATTTGAAATCAACCTAAAACGCATAAATCAGTCTTCGAAACATTTACCACAACTCCAAAATTATGTTTTCCTTTACTTATCCTTCTTTACTTATCTACTTCTTCTCTTTATACTTCCTTCGTTACTTCTTCTCTTCTTCTCTACCTTACTCTTATACTTCTATTGCTCATTTATATTAAGATTTTATATTAGAAATTATATTATATTTACTTTTCTTCCTCCCATCTTATTAATATCCTTATCTTATTCTTATTCTCCCCACACTATTACCTCCTTATAATATTATTATGAGAGGGGAAGTAGCGGTATCCTTAAGCTATTGAGATTTACCTACACAATTTGGGCATTATATGGGAGCTTAGAATTATATTCAATGGCAACTCCAGTGCCCAATTGTTTCTTTCCCTTTTTGTGCTCATATCCATATTCTTCTTTACATTTGGAGAAGGTTCGCTTTCCCTTATCACACAATAAAATGCAATTACAGACAACACTTACCTCTAAATGGAGATAAGAAAAATAGTATATATTTAGTACACCCGATTAGCCTCGGAGAAGCCTATAGGGGTGGCTTCCAAAAATACCTCATTATCCACTCTAGCTCTCATCACATTAAGGCCATTGACGGCTCCCTTCTGCATCTGGAGTTGGTTGCCGTCACAGGATATTGCCGGCATATTTGAATGTACGGTCTCCTCCTTCATGAATTTCTGCAACCTTCTCGGTTTTAAATCCCATTACTCATGTCTCTTGCGAGATATGAGTAAGTCGATTCTCTCCTCTAAACCCTTATTCACCGAGTCTATCTATAGTCAAGCGCGTGAGAAACTTCCAATGTCATTTTGAGAGCGTGGGTTTGCGTGACGAAGCTTTGTACCTTCTCGTGGTGCACTGCACCTACTAAGTATTGTCTTGCTTCCCTTTCAATCGTTTTCGCCCCCACAACGCAGGGGCTGTTTCACATGGGGTGTCGCCAATTGGATTGTTTTCCCCTCAGGCTTTGGGGAGCTGCGGAATGTATCTCGAACCTTTCATTCTTTTTTTTAACCGCTTTAGATGGCTTGCCTAATCTGGAGAGCACCGGCAAATATCATAATTTAACACTTAGGAAAACATTCTCTCTCTTTGCTCTTCACTATCATTTCTCTCTAGGTAAGTTCGGACTACCATTGTACATTTAAGAAAAGGTGTCTTCATAAAGAATCTTCCAAGAAAAGTGTCGCGCGAGCCATCTAAGGGAGTTCTCACACTTAATCGGGTCTAATATGCACATAATTTCTACAAGGAATGAAAAATTGACTTGGGAAAAATTGCTACGAAGACTATATTATTCATACTCTCTAGAATTATTCTAAAGTTTCTTAATAGTTTTTGTGGATGTCATTCTTTATGTTCTGAAGGGCTACATCCAATTCATCTTAGAAGAATCTCATTGGAATCGATCTCTCTTTGGGTAACGATAAACCCACAACAGGCTGAAATAACACACACCCTTCTCTTTTCCCACTAATATATAATTCTTATTCCTTATTATGTATTAAATTCTTTCCTCCTCTGAGGTGTGTCTCTTGTCTGCAGTACGAGAATGGTTGTTCTGAGATTTCTTCAGGACTTCTATTGATTCCGCTCTATTTTTCTTTGTCTTGCACTTCTCTTTGTTATATCAAGGTTACTGTCACAATTTGTTTACTCGTATCCTATATATATGATCACCGTTGCAACACCCCGCCCATTCTACCTTGGGTGAGTTCGCAAAATACCGGGTATCTTTTTGTCTCTCGCGCAATTGAATCCAGTCGTTGCTGTGCTAGAACGACTAGAGGCCATGTTGGGTTACTCACTTTAACTGGGCTTGGTCGGTAACTCATCTTCTGCTTTTCTCTTAGATTTCCAATGCGGTATATACTACATACAGCTTCACGGTTGAAATAGTTGGTGCTCCTCTCACTCTGGAGGCCACCCAGGTTTTGCCATATTGTGACTACGCTTTCTCCAATGCATATCATTCGAGTCTAAATTCTATTTCTGCTTCTTCTGCAAGGTCGGCAGCGGGTGGCGCGCGGACCCACATCCAGTATTTTCACTTCTTTCACTTTCATATTTTGAACATCTGAGAACAAAAGTCTTCTGAGGCATTTAACCCGGGCTAAGTTGTTATTTCTCTAAGTGCTATAGCGTAAGGCTATTCTACACAACTAGGTAGGGATGGTCCGAGCTCTGGTACATTAGGGGATATCTGGACGCCTGCTCTTACATCTCTACTTCATTTTTCCTCATTTTTCACATACTCCTCGAGCGCGGAGAGTAACTCTTTTAAGTCTGCTTAGTAGACTTTATAATATTATGGTTTTTGAACATACATAATTTACCGGCAAATTCGGTAAGGAGAAATATAAAGGTCTATTTCTATTCCACCCACAACTTCTTGATATAAAAATCTCTCCAGTCGAGATTAGAAAAAGCCTCTTCACATTACACTCTTATTTGATTCAACTCTGCAAGCTTCCTTCTTTCTGCCTACGTCACTCTATTCTACTCGAATATTTTCTCAAACTAAATCGTTAACTACAGCCTGATTAATTCTATAAGGTTCTGTTGACATTCCATCTTATCTATCTCATTCTTTTATTCTACCGTATCATATTCTATTCTATTCCTTATCTATCTTATCTATCTTTTATTCTATCTTTATTCTTATCTTTATCTATCTATCCTACTCCCTCACCTCTAGGGTTTAACTCTATCTATCTTTGCTAACTCTACTCATCCTAATCAAACAATACAATTTACAACTCAGATCAGAGTAGATTTAAATTGGCAACCTTTATATCAATTATAAGGCTGGGAACTCTTATTAGGCTCAAATCACTTTTTTTACCTATTTATAGAAAATGAAAGAACCTATCGAACTGCGAAGTGATTTTATTATTATTATCTTTTCTTCCTATATATACATACCTATCTTACTCACTCGCAAAAATTTACCTTATATATATTGAGTACCTTAATGATATTTTGGTAAATTATCAAAATAAGTATAGTTATATTATTTATAGGGAGCTTTTTTCCAGGGAGGCTATAGAACCATAATGGAAAGCTTACGGGTTACTAATGGAGGTTAATTCCTCCTATATTTTCTCGGAAACTCTTATGTTGCTCATTATTCAATGACTTTGGCACTTTGACCTTTGTAAATAATTATTTCACGGTATATATTCTACTAATTCTTTCTATTTATTGTATTAATGCACCTTTATTTTTCTGCTGGAATAATAAGTGTATGACCTATATGTTAACAAAAAAATATAGTATGAGTAAACCTAATTACTCAACCTACTTACTCACACATTCTTCGACAAAAATCTCTCTAAATTTCTAGTTCTTTATATCTATAGTTTCGACAATTATTATCCTTATGAAGGAAGGTATTTAGAAAAACATATCTTCAAATATCTATCTCTATATACTATTTACTATTAAAATCTGGCTTGCCTAATCTATAGCTTTATATAGTAATAAGACGCTTACTTTATCATTCTTAAGTACATTAGACTCTTGGTTACCTCCATTTTCTACTCAGTATTTATTGGTTGAATGCCCATCACTCGATCCTTAAAATCTATATAAATATAGTCCTCGATGAGTTATTGACCTACATTATATAGTTAGTTTAATCCTCACTAACTCTGTACTTAACTTATTATTATAAAGACTTAACTCTATTGCTTATATATATCATATCACGTATGATTTCCTATAATATATCCCTATATAAGTATAGGAATGATATTATCAGTCTCATTTTCACATTGCTTATATAGTATATATAAATATACTCAACCGTAACATTATTTATGATAGAGAAAAAGAGTCGTGATATAAATCATATAATATATAAATCAATAGTACTTTACACCTATGAAGGGCACTACTAACTTAGTGAATTCAACTATAATAAGCATATCTATATATTTTGATTCACTGTTACTATATATCTCACTATAAAATTTATCTTATGTATATATTATTACTAATTATTATATATATATTTTTATTGTATATATAAATAAATATAATAAATGGAATTATAAACCTATATTCTCAAAAAATGAGATTTTTATATAATATTAATCATTATACAATATTATAATAATTGAACAAACGGGCGTAACGGTCGAAGAACACAATTTCCTGGGGGATTTCTTTAAAAAATATATACTTTATTATCCTTAACATATAAAAATATACATTTAATATATATTACTTTTTACCATGACTATGATAATTATTATAATACTTCTATTTTGTAAAATGAAACTATAACTATATTTAACCTATTTTTGACAAAATCCTTACGGGTTATATATATATATATATATATATATATATATACTGTCCTTTTAATATTATGATCTCATTTTCGGTTTTATTTATATTTTAAATACAAGGTAAAATACGGTTATGTTTGTATTGTAAAATTTGTAATATAATATTACTTATTGCATATCATCTTTTTATTAATATAATAAAATATTTTAATTTTTCTATAATATAAAATATAATGAGTGATTTGGTTTGTATATATATCTTATATAATAGGCTTCATTAGATATATCACAGATTGATATCTTTATTCACGTTATAATATACCACCTATTATATATTCAGTTTGATATTTATGATATATATAGGTGCATAGTATATTTATACTGTTATTGAATATACCAAACGTAGTTAACTTGTAACACACCCTGAAATAATTTCACCTTTGGAAAATTTCGGGGGGGTTTCGAGCTTCACTGCACCAACACACAACCACCACCGGTACGGCCCATTTTTGTCATTATGGTAGGGAGATTAGATAATATTATTCTACCACTTCATCACTCTCTATTATATATATATATATATATATATATATATCATATATATATATATATACAAATTATGAGTATTTATAATAGGTTTCTATAATATATAGTAGTATTAATAGTAGTTTTCATATCACCGACCGTGTCCAGGGCGGGCAATATATATATATATATCATTATTTGTAATTACAATATGGATATATTATATACTAGGCTATATATAATTAATTTAGGTATATTTACAGTATATATATATATATTATATATATATATAGTATTTATTAAATATATATATTTGTATCTTATTCTATATATTTATTATATTATTATATTTATACAGTCCTCATATATTATATATTTTTTAGTATATATATATAAATATTATATATATATATATATAATATATATATATATATATGATAATATATAAATTACTGGAGGGATAACACTTGATATACTTTATATATATATACTTTCTCACCAGATATACATAATCTATATATATATATATATATTATCATAATATAATATAATAACTCGGCGGAGAAGAGGAACACGCCTTTCGCTACTTCCATTAATTCTCTTCGCCAGGCAACCCCTGTTTCAGGGAGGATAGGAAACTAATGTGAGAGTGTTGTGTGCGACTAGGCCTAGAGAGGGCCGAGGCAAACGTAAAAAAACGAAGTACGCTTTTCGCATGATCCACACTGCGGGTATTTGCCCCCTCGAGCACAGCGGAATCGAATTCTTCAGGAGTTTGCATCCTTGAACAATTGTCGTTTGGGATAAAGAGACTACGGGAAACACAGGATACCGAAACTTCGCGGAATATGCATCATAAATGCAAGCTATACTTCAATTGCCAGTAAAGGAGGAGGAGGCCCAGAGTGTTGTATTTTGAGACGGAAAGAAAGAATCTGGATGTGCTGGGGGTTTGTGAGGTGAGGTCACCCACGAGGAGAGTGGATACTATTGAGATTACATAAAAACTATGTAAATGATCTAGGATAGGGACGAGAAGGAAAAGAGAAAGGAATTCACGGAGCTTGCGATTCATCTTTACATGAAACTCGGATAATTCCTATAGAAAACTCGTCAATGGAAACTCTTGTTAATAAACTGAAAGAATCCCTCTGCGCATACACTACGATATATGAAGATCGCCGAGACAGGAGAAACATTGGAGCTTATCCAAGTGTATGCGCCGACTTATAAACACGAGGGAAGACCTTATTGTTGAGGAATTAAAATGGGACAATAGGTCAAGCAGGTTGAAAAAGTTCCCAACGACTTATGACGCGTTAAAATGTGAGAGGACGAAAACAAAAATTCATAATGAGTTGATTGACTTATGAAACGCTCATGTTAGGATAACCGCGTTTGATGTAGAATTATTACATTTTAGAAATGGATCATAACGCAATGCCTAAGCTATGCTAGGAGTTGGGATTAAGGGGAAAAGAAACGCTTTGATGTTGGGGACGTAACTGAATTTTCCAGACACTTATATGGCGATGAAACGACCATGGCTGTTAGCATAACATTCTTTTTCAACATTGAAGATTTTAAGTCAGGATGGACCGTTGGTATATTTTTAGGGTGAGAAGAGTGCCAAGGAAACGGAGATAGGTTGACACGGAGAAAAATAACAATAGGATTTGACATGATGCTTTTGAGAAACTATGACTGAATTTTAATAGAAGGTAATTTTCATTAAGATGTGTAAAATTAATGGCTTACCCACGATTTCAACTAGATCAAGTAACTGCATAAAGAATTAGTTTGTTAATTTGGGTTAAACTGATTTGGAAAAAAAAGGAAAGAAATAATTACCAATTAGGAAGAATTATAACAAGAGAGGATACATGTTTGGAAAAAAGCTTTAGATGGTGGATTAGGTGTATGGTAGAAGCTGTTTATTAATGAAAACATCTACGCTAAGAATTCGAAGTTAGGTACAAAGAACTAAGAAACGGCGGAGGAGAGTCTGGAAGACCTTTAAAAATATGAGTAAGATCGAATTGCAGTGAAATACTAGGAAAATAGAAAAAGTGCTGGGTTGATTAGTAGGAAAAAAGAAGACTGGACATTGATGGAAAATAGAAAGAGTAGAATGTTAAGACTTGCAAGTGGAAGCTTCAAAAACCCAAGAATAATATAGGAAATGTATGGAATTGAAGTAAGAACGTGAAGGGAAACACAGGATAGAATCATTTGTTAATATTCGCAGAAACCAGTGTCGGAGTGACTGTAAATAGAAAGGCATAAAGTTAAGTGACATTACTTGGAGAAGAATAGGAGTAAGAACTGAAAGAGATATCGACGGGCACGTAGAAGAACCTTATATGGAATGGCCATAGAGTATTGGAAGAGGAAATTAAAGAACCGGAATGCATATCGGTTTTATGAATAAAGGAGGATTGTGAGCATACTGCTTTATTCTTAGCAGGGAGGTAGTAGTAACGGATTAAGAATGGAGCTCTAAGTATTTTCGAAGGAAATTATTGAATATTACGTTAGAGAGAAGGGGTAGGAGGAAAATGGTTTAATGAAGATATCACCTTGAGAGTAAAGACTAAGAATCAATATTATCATGATGAGGAAATTAGATAGATAGTGAGATAAGAAGTTGGAAGTATAGATAGAGCAGTAAGATATTATAATAAATGGGTAAAAAGTGCTAGGATAGCGATGAGACTGAATAATGGAATTATTTCAAAACAGGAGAGGGAATAAACTAAATGTTGACAGGAATTGTGAAAATTCCAAAGTTATGGAAGATTATTGTAAAATACGCAAACAGAATGGAGGTAAAGCAGTATCTGTCCGATACATAAGAAGGGAAGATTAAAATGAAATACCATAGCGGAATATTATCGATGGGTCAATAGTATCTTGATTGTCGGGGGCGTTAGTAACAATATATGCATTGATTAGCGCATCTTAGAAATTAAACGATTGAGTTGATAGTTAGGTCGAAGGACAAGATTGGAAAAATGTGCAAGCATCGGGTTTCAGACCAGGATTAAAAAGTACTACTGACCTATTGGAAGTATATTTAACTATGAAGAAGCTGCTGAGAAAAATAATATGAGTGAAATGAGAAGCGGTATGCTGCATCTCACATAGACTTGGAAAGGCATTCGATTAGAATAAATTAGGGAGAAGACTGTGGATTGAGTGTTAGAATGATACGATGTATCGACCCCATGACCCTAAGAAGTACAGATAGACAGCAGGCATTTTTTCCTTTTATTAAGAGTATGTATTGTAAAATCACAATAAATACGAGGAGAGAACAGGAGAGTGAGAAGTGGTAGAAGTGCATAAACGGGTTAACAGGAGATGTGTCTGTCGAGCTTAATAAGAAATAGATTACATGACTTATTTTGCCTCATTTGCAGCACTTTACCTGGACAGCTGCCTTTTAAAAGGATATGCATAAAGGAAGAATAGGGAGCACACTTTGGTTTTTGCGGATGATAGCGGCATGTGAATACATCAGGAGCTCAAGACCGCTGTGCAAGAAGCTGTGGGAATAGGTGGAGACGAGGTAACTGAAGTCAATGGGTTCATGTACCGAGGATATTAACAGAGTTAAAAACTAGTTACTTCATATGTGATTGCAAAAGAAAGGGAAGAGATAGTAGTGACATAGAAGATTTATATAGCAATATTGCTTAAGCAAGGAATAGATTTAATTGTATTTGGGCGTGGCATTTTTGCGGATCAAGGAGAACAGATGATGAGGTTTGAAGGAAGAATTGGGAGATTTTCAAAGAATATGGGATAAATTAAAATATTCTTACAATTCAGTCTATAATTTCAGGATATTTCGTCGTTTCCGCTACAAAGGCGTAGTGAACAAATGGCAATCCTCTGACCGTGAAAGTGAGGTCAGAGGAAAGGTGGAATTTATACAAGAGACGCCATTTGATATTACCAACACTGAAGTTGATCTCCAAGGACTTAAAAGAATTGCCTCTGGGTACCATGTTCACATGGCAAGTATAATTTAAATTTCTTAATTTTATATTAAAAACAAACCTACTTCATTTCAATAGTATTTTAATTTGATTCTCCTAACCTTAATATTAAACACAAACCAACTTTAAGGTATGTTCATGTGGTAGGTAATTTTAAATTTTTTAATCTTTATGTTAAAAACAAACTAAAAACAAATTTACTTCAAATTACTATGTTCATTTATTCAGTAAGTTCAATTTTAATTCCTGAACTTTAATATTAAAAATAAACCAACTTCAAGGTATCATGTGCATATTAAATTTAAATTTCTGAATTTTTATATTAAAAGCAAACCTACCTTCAGGGCGTCATGTTCAATTTGTTATTTTTAAAATTTGAATCTGAACATTAATTATAATAGAACGAAATTCAGGATGTTCCTTTATATCCGACATGTTTTATTCTGTTTAATAATATATGAATAAATATCAGCATCATCACCATCATCACCCACCTTCTTTCCCCAAACTGGGGGTAAGGTGCGTCACGCACACTGGAAACAGAAGAGTAGTAGAAGAATATGACGCAAGTCGAAAAGAAAGCTCAGTTTCGGAATGAATATTAAGAGTTTAATTAATATTTGCTTGTTAGCTTGTATCAGAGTTCCTATATCTAAGTGACTAATTTAATCTGATGAAGAAATGTTTTTGTTTGGTTCTCGTGGAGAACTTACTACCAAATCGTCGACAGCGACAGGCAAAATGGCCGACACTTTTCTAAATGGAAAAATTTACCAAGCATCTTTCTCTTCAGTTTGCATGTGTCGACGATTTGACCAAGGATTATATTTTCGTAAACATTATATTATCGTGCCTATAACTTAAAATCGAATATCGATTAGTATCGATAATCTCTTTGGACTGAGTCAGAAAACATTTTGATATTACACAATTAAAAAATATAATTATCCAGTCTCTGAATAGATTTTAGAGATTAATATAATTTTAGCTTTCATTAAACTTTAATATTAATAAATTAATGGTAGTAATTCACGAACCAGCTCGCTTCTAAAAAGATTTGCCAATTTGGCTGGGAATGGGTTTGGGTTTTCCTTGTTTTAATTTTCTCTCGAGGATTTTCCTCTTTGAAATAAGGTTTCGGTTCTTTAATCGTGGTCGACTTTCCCTTCGGATATTTTCGGAAGAGATAAAGGATTATCCTTTCACTGAGCTGATCTGCCGGTGTAAATGAAACCATTCAATCTTATTATCCCCCGGGATTTGTCATTCACTTGATTATCGTTTTATATGGATTAGTTTAATATCATGTTTCAGTGGTTCGAAGTTGTTTAGTTGATAAAACTTTTAATACATTAATTAAATTGTGACTGTATCTGTTTGATATATAGTATTTTTACTTTAAGTATCATTTGCGTAAGATGAAACAGTATATATTCTACTCAAACTTACTATCACTTACTTTTACTACTACACTATATTACTTGATTAACAATACTTTACTTACTTTCTACTACTAAACTTTACTACTATCTTACTATTACTACATACTACTAATTCTTACTACTACCTTATACTAAGCGTACTATCAAAGCTAAACTGTGTAATATCGTAGCTCTCGGAACAAATCATCATAGTAAATATCCTTATAAATTGTTCAAGGCAGACTAACATAGTGTAATAGCATTTATTTATTGATTTTATTATAATTATTTAATTTATTATTTATTATTATTATTATTATTATTATTAATTATTACATTATTATTTGATTATTATTATTTTATTTATTATTATTATTATTATTAAATTATTTATTATATTTATATTATTATTTTATTATTTATTAATTGTTTTTATTCATTATTATTTTATTTATTTTTTTTTACGAAGTTATTTTTCTGAAAATTGCGTGTTTTTGTCTTGGACTTAAAACAGTAAAGGCAGTAAAGCACGATAAACACGGGATTGGACAGAGGGGTGGGGGTTTTTGGACGTAGTTTGAATGCCTTTTTGTAACCGACCCACCATGCCTTTTTCTTCAAAAGTACTAATTAGATGGTTATCTACTTGCTTTTCACAAACTTTGGTAAATATTTTTGTTTCTAAATTTATGTGTTTAATAGCTCGTATACATTGCGATCATTTCAATGTCGCTAGGAAATGTATATATAAGATTTGGGTAATCTTCTTCCCGAGATTCCGTAACACGCTACAAATATTTGTCGCATCGTCATTCTTTTTGAACTGTCGTTTTCCGAATAAGTAAATCCGAGTTCTGGTTAGTGCGCTAATGTTTCTCTATTCGTAGCCTGATGACGTAATCTCGTACTGTAAGACGTAATTCGTACACTCCTGCGTCCCCCACATATTAAAGGGGTACGGAGCCACCTTAAATTAATTAGAATTGAGATTCGTAGAAGGTCTGAAATTTGGATACTCGGATACTGAGGCGATAAAACGAATTTCCTGTAAGTTCGTTTCGTTTTTAATTACTCTACCTCACTCTCTGGCATCCTAGTGGTCTTCCGCTCTCGGCTCGTCGCTCTAGCTAACATGCTCCGTGATATAATTTATCTTATAGAGGTTAGAATTATTCTGTTGATAGAGGGCTAAAATTTTGGAAAGGGGGTTAGGAATTGTGGTTTGGAATTCGTTATCTCTCCCTGCCCGCGGCGTTTTTGGGTGCCAGAAGTCGTAGGAAAAGGTTACTGTTCCCCTGGGTCCCACCGAATGGTGACCCAACCCCCCTTAAAATTTCGAAAAGTTGTTCGGTAGAAGAGCTTGATAATTCCTGGTGAAAGGATTCAGAGTTAAATTTCTAGATAAGAGTTTTGTGCATCTGAGGTATTCGTGATGGTACGTTGGCTCGGGACAACGGGTGTGCTTGGTAGGCCGGTGCGGAGTGCTTGAGTTTAATAAACATTCATGATAGCAACAAATGTTGGTGTGCTTATATACGTTTAATCGAGAGCAGTATGAATCTTAGAAAATATCATTTGGTTTAAGTAGAGATCTATAGGGTGTCTACGACCCAACACCAGAGGGGGGTTCTACCCTAATCTATTTGGAAATTGAATAGAACAATGAAACTTCGGTAATATACCCATCATATAAAAGGTACTCGCATCATATATGGGATAAAAATAGCCGTACACACCCAAAGCGGGGCATCCGGCCCCAAAACCCTGAAATACTGACATATGAATGACGAAAACTTTGGTATACATCTTTCTTTATTTTAATGTATCCGATAGCAGAAAAGAAAAAAATAAAAATCTAAAAAAATTAAAAAGAATTTAAAAAAAAAATTAAAAAAAAATTTTTTAAAAATATAAAAAGAAAATAATTAAAAAAAGTTTTTTAATTAATTAAAAAAATAAAAAAAATTTAGAAAAAATTAACAAAAAAAAATGTTTTTTTAAATTTTAAATTTTTTTTTTTTTAAATTAAACTATTTTTTAATTCTTTTTAAGTATTTATTACCTAAAAATACGTTTTTATATAAATCAAACCAGCCCCAGAGCCTCCAGAGCCTCCTGAGCCTCCAGAGCCTCCAGAGCCTCCAGAGCATCCCCAGCCTCCCCCAGCCTCCCCCGCCTCCCCAGCCTCCCCCCCCCTTCCAGCCTCCCCAGCCTCCCCACCCTTTCCAGCCTCGCCACCTTCCCCATCTATGATCTATTGGGTCATTGATCTATTGATCTATTGATCTATTGATTCGTGTCATATTTTGTATAACATAACACAAAACTTTCATTTATTTTCGGTTTAAGGGGAGGATTCAATATTTAAGACTTTGGGACCCCCTTTTAGCCCCCATCTAAAAATGGACCTAAAGTTCTTAAATTTCAGACAATTTTGATGGAAGAAAAATGCAAAATTGCAAGCTTTTTCTGACCTCTAGAAACGTCATTTTCGGTGTGTTTTTATGTGTCTGTACGTCCATTGTTTCGGCGTTTTTATTTTTCTCAGAACCTAATTTTTTGACATTTTTTCGTATCTAACTTCTACAATTTTTTTCGAATAACTTCAAAACTTAAAATATACATAGATGGGTCTATTACGCTCAAAATGCACATAGAATTTTTTTGATTTTTGGAAGAATTGTGTTCAGCAACTAAAAAAAAAAAAAGTAGGTTTTGAAATTCGACATTGCTGATCACAATTTTTAAAAAATCAAAAAAAATTCTATGTGCATTTTGAGCGTAATAGACCCATCTATGTATATTTCAAGTTTGAAGTCATTTCGAAAAAAGTTGTAGAAGTTGATACGAAAAAATATCAAAAAATAGGGTTTGAAAAAAAATGAAAACGCCGAACAATGACTACAGACACAAAAAAAACCCCCGAAATAACGTTCAAGGGTCAGAAAAAGCTGCGGTTTGCTTTTTTCCCCATCAAAATTGTCTGAAATTTAAGAATTTTATGTAAATTTTTAGGTGGGGGCTAAAATGGGGTCCCAAAATCTCAAATATTGGATCCTCCCTTTAAATGATTTAAACAGTTTGTTTTTACAAAAATTTTACGCATAATCAGAACTAAAAGTATAATGTACAACGACAAACCTAACACACCCTACTCCCACTTTTTCTAACATATCATGGATATTTTTACCATTATCATTTTAACATGTTAAGCAGAAGGTTAGATTCTACCTTGTGTAAATTTTTTTTTATTATAATGAATTCATTCATCTCCGCCGTTACGTTGAATATATACTAACGTAACAAACATTTCACATCAAAAAAGCAAGCATAGCATCAACTGAACTACGAATATAATGTACAATGACAAAACCTAACATACCTTACGCTCGAATAATTGTTGATTATAAAACGAACAATAAATCTGCATTAGCGTAACTAACAAATCGCATACAGAACGAAACAGGCGGCGAAACTGAATTAGTCAAATTATATTATTAATAAATCAGTACTTCACTGAGTCTCTTATTTTTGGAGTTAAGTGAGACACATTACATTTCATTTCTTTAAAAGTTTCTTGTTTTTAAAAAACTTGTACTTTATTCTCTTAATTTGCTTCCTTTCAAAGATGTGGCTTGTGTTTACCAGTTTTATTTAATGTTTTTGAGAAATTGTGAAATAAGTTTTTAATTTTATTTCTTTAAAAGTATTTTTTTATTTTCAGCAAAAAAACTTTAATTTTTTAATTTTACTTCTTTAAAACTTTGTTCTTAATGAAGAATACAAAAAAAAGGTAGGCTTAAACGTAAAAAATACCACCTTTTTTAACATACACTAAAACAATTATTACGTAATCAAGCCACCCACCCCATCATCCCCAACCCATCCAGGGATCTATGAGATCTATTGTATCTTTAGGATAACAGCTGACGTGACACAGTTTACATTGGTAAAGTTAACTACCTAGCATAACATAGGCGTTTATACGCACAACTATACTAGCCGTACGTAAATAATCTAACCATCTTCCATCATCTTTTGCCTGCTAATAAAATTGACTCTTCTGAAATGGAGTATATACTACATAGTTTTTCATTTATAAATACATTTATAAATTTAAATAGTAAAAGTTACATTAATAATAAATAACATAAATAAACATACGTTTTTATTTTATAATACATTATTAAAATTTCATCTTAAATTCAAGGGTACAGAGGTTTCTGCTATAAATTTTGGCCACGTTTTCTATTTATTTATCTTGGAGAAGATTCCCCGCTCTTTGATAAGGAGTAAGTATATGATATAAACCTGCTTACACATGCAACTATTTCATTTCTTTTTCTCTTTCGGCATAATCACAGGCTCATTAGATAATGCATTTCCTCTCTGTCCCTATTGAGAGAAGTAAACGTAATTCCAGTGCTGATAGTTGTTTAATGCACACCTGTCAATATTTCGCATTATAATATTTCGGTAAAAAAACCGTAATAAGTTTCGTTGTATATATTTCATTGTAGATTATCTATCGTTGCACTTATATGAATTAAGTTTCCTCGAGAGTATTGCGATCATTCTTTAAGATGAGACGTTTATACAAAGTGTGCAAATTTTAACCAAAGCTGTACATTTTTCAGATGAACGAACAGGTGAAACCGTATACACGTACGTGCAAATGCTGATATTCTATTCGTTGGTTCCATAGTTGCGTACATCAATAAAACTTTAAACATTTATCGCCAAGCCCTCTAGCTTTAACCATTTAAAATAATCTTAAAAGTCTGATAGATATTATTCTCCAGAATTGCGATCCATCAGATGAACATACTTTAGCAATTTACCCAAGGTTCTATGGTATCGATATCTTGAGGAATATCTCCAGTCTGAAATGAATAAAGGGTTCTATTATTTGCAACCTCAGATAAATGGAATACAGGTAATATAACGCTCTCCATTCAATTTAACGAAAAAATATAAATGACACAATCGTTTGGGTAAATTACGAAGTCCGTCGTAAAGATATCACTAGCGTGCTTAGAAGGCAGAATGAGACGTCATCTTACATGCCAACGAAAAAATGTCTTACTGACGAAATAGTGTGTCATAAACAGACTCAAAAAGTAATGAGATTCTTTCTTTCCGACCAATCAGAAAAAAGTAAACACAAAAGTATAACGACGGACGAACGATACCATATTGGGTTCAATAATACATGGATGCAACTAACCCTTAATACGTTTTTCTGTTCGTCCCACGGTATGTATTTTCATGATCACTGAACCCTCGAATATACTGAATAACGTAACAAATGTCTTCACATCAAAATAAAGCTAACATATCCATAACCTGAACTCAGATATTAATGTACACCGGCGATAACGAATAAACCTATTACATATAGTTCTAATCCAACGGATAAACAGTCTAACTTTAACAAAGTCTCTCCACCCTATTGCTAAGACTAATAGAAGCTATCGTAGAATGAGAGTAACTAACGTTGCTACTAAATCTGTTTATCATCTTAATTTGGGTATCTTAATCTGAGCTTTTTTTCAAACATATCTTATACACTTTATCGTGTGCTGTGACTTAATTTTTACAATGTAACTTTAGTATACATTTAACTAAAATATTTATCATTACCTAACCTAATTTATCAATACTCCCAAACTGAATATAGGCTATACATAACAAGTGTTTCTCTCTATCATATCAATAATGCCAACGCATATCATAGGCATAGGATACTATATTGAGAATGTAATCAGGAGGGTTTGCAATTATTATCAAACTTCTTAACATATGAACGTTCTATTAGACCTCTTCGAAAATAAACGGGTAAATTTATATTTATATCAAAGTTCGTAGTATATTCGTACAGTCAATATTAAAAATAAACAAAAGCTTGGCAAAATTTATTATTCATACCTCTGGTTTCGTTTACGATGCAATGTTACGTTCACGTTTGTTAAAATTTGTATTTTCTGACTTTTTACTAAGAGTTATCATAATACAAGTCACGATTATAAATTGTCTATAACCTTCACCTCCCTATGTTGCATAACATTTATAACGAAATACCATTAATGATTCCCTTGTTTTGGTTCGTTTTCGAAATCAATTAGGCTTATACATTTGATTCTTGCAATGTAAATAAGGCGCACATACAAATTATTAAAAACATTTTTATGTTTTTTTCTAAATCAAAGTTTGAACATCAATAACTCTTAGCACCATTGGAGTAATTTTTTTATATTAATAATTTTGTTATTTCAAACTTTACAAAACTTTTTTTTTCTAAACTTATTTTATTTTTTTAACTTATTTCTTCTAAAACTTTTTGTTTTTACTAAAAATTTTATTCTTTTTATTGTTAATTTATAACGTAAAAAATTTACATTTTACATATACTAAAACAGTAAACATAGGTAAGATGAAACATTCACAAATCTCCCACTAGTATATTTCACTCCCTGTACCCTCCCAAACCCATCCTTGATACTATAGAGCTATTCATCTAACGATATATGATTCTCTTAATGAACTATTAGAAGATTATCTACATCTAAAACATAAAAAAAGTTTTCATAACTTGATACAGTTAAAGTATTAAAAAGTAATTTCAAACTTCATGAAACTAGACCTTCTACCACAAATATATGTTTCATAAGAACATTAGAACATCTTTTATACCATAAAGGTCCCACACACGGGGGGAAGTAAATACATAGTTTTCCGATTTTTTTTGAATATATTACTTTTTTCATTAAAAAGAAAGCTTTATCTAAATACATAAAAATATACGCTTTATTTTAAACATATTAAATCATTTATTCAAGGGACAGAGGATTCTGCATAATTTGAGAAAGTTCTATATATTTCTTATCCGTTTCCCAAGCTGCACCGATGTCGATAATCTTGATGAATTCTTCAGTAGAAATGAATAAGGGTCTTTATTTGAACCTATGGCAGGAATACAACCAATGGATCGGTCTCCATTCGGTTTACGAATAAATATAAATGACACATCATTGGGTATTACGAAAGACCTCGTAAATATCATCAACAAGCGTAGAGATGCGAGGAGATGTCATCGTACCAGCAGAGCGAAAAATGTCTTTAACTGATTGGAAATCCGGGTTCGTAAGCAGTTCCTCAAAGGTTAAATAAGATTCTTTTTTCTTTCAACAATCAGGTCGCAGAATTTGCTTCAACTACTCCCTGTTTTCGGGAAACATTATGCAATACCTATGATTCTTGTCTGGTCGTTTTCGAAACAATTACGCAATTACCCCTTGGATTCTTCGTTTTGTTAACAAAGTTTTCTACACCTTAACAACAGTAAACCGTAACTAACATAAATTACATACCAAAATTCGTAACCTATTCATACCTTTTCTCAAGCATACCTCTAACATAATAAATGTTATTTTACATTAACATGGTAATATTTAACCGCAAAAAAGTTTACATAACATTAACTAATCATGCAATACTAATCACGAATAGGGCGCAAGTATAAAAGTTTTTCACCATCAATAAAGCTCGCATTGCAAAACGAAGCTAAAGTCAATAGTCTTAGCCAACAAACCTTAACACAATACTGTACGCAATGAATAAACTGTTAACTTAACAAAAAGTTCGCGCACCCTAACATCAATGTAAAGTAACTCAAGCATTGCAAGCAAAACATAACCTATTATACTTTTTCAAAACATATCTCTAACATATTAACGTTAATTTACATTGACATAGTACAGTTATATTTAACAAAATTTTATCACAGCATTGGTTAATTAATCATACTGATCAAAGAATATACGATAACGTAACAAAGTTTTTTACCTTGAAATAATAATATTTAACAAAAAATTTATCATAACCTTACTAACTATCATAATTCCGAACTAAAATAACTTGCAAACAAATATATCTGACATAACATAAAATAAGTTCTTTGAATAAAATAAGTGCTATTAAACCATGTAGATAGTTTACCGTCCTAAAGCAGTAAAAAATCAATTAAGAAATCAGGAAATCAAAAACGCAACCGTCCCCCTCCCCTCCCCCTCCCACCCATCCTTCCATGATCCTGTGATCTGTTGATTCAGGTCACATGTCGAGTATCTATCATTTCAAATAAACATAACACAAAATAAGTTCTTTATATACTTACCCTCGAAATATAACCTAAGGTAACATTGTTTTCACATTAATAAAGCTTTAATAGCATCACCTGAAACTAAGAATATAATGTACCACGACAAACCTAGCACACCTTAATCAAGAATAAACTACTTTAACATTAAACAAAAAGTTCCATACTTATCAACAGTAAAATACCTAACACATCGTACAACAAAACGTACCCTATTCAAACTTTTCAAAAATGTCAGATCTCTAACATATCAATGTTAATTACATTAACATGTTAATTTTAACAAAATTTAGCCTAATCCCTGTCTAATTATGCTACAGACAACAGAATATAAAACGCTAATCGGTGTACATTTCTTTTAACATTAAGCATAGTAAAGATTGAACCAAAAATTCATCATACCCCATACATAAAGTATAATTCATAATCCAATGAATATATCATTGGCAAACATAAATATCAGTTTTATCAACATAAGATAAAAGCACAATTTAACAAAGTTTTAGGCGCAAACATTTTACACATCATAAAACATAGTTTCTTTGAAATAAATATCATAGTAAATTGTATTAATAGTTTAAATGATTTTAAAGCTGTAAATTAATAAGAGAGTCCCCAGTAAATCAAACCGATACGATCGTCTAAGGCCCTCCCACCCACTTACATGATCTAATAGATCTAAATCGATTTCAAAATCATATTTCGAGTATCAATTTTGGATAAACAATAAACATCAATAAAAGCTAACATATCATTAACCAAACTAAGAACACAATGTATCACAACAAGCGGACAAAACCTAACCATATTTCAAGCTCCGAATAAACAGTCAACATTACAAACATTCCGTACTTTAATCCAGCTGTAAACAGTAACTAGCATTGCAACAGAACGTAACGTGTTCACTCTTTTTAAAAACGTATCTGTAAGCACATCAATTGTATATTTTACCTTAACATGAGTAATATTAAACAAAACATTTATCATAACCTTTACTATTTATCCTACAGACCTACGAATATATGTTTAACGGTAACAAAGTTTTTCCCATCCAAATAAAGAAAACATATCAATAACCTGAACTAAGATTAATGTACAACGACAAAACTAACATACCCTCACGTATGGATAATCTGCTAAACATTCACAAAGTTCCCTAACCTTATCAAAGGTCAAGTAGCTAACAGGACATACAGAAAACCTCAATGTATCCCCACTTTCAAACATATCAAGCAACAGCTAAAGCGGTATTATCTAACAAAAATTCCTTAACAAAGCGACAATCTATCAAAGATAAGCCAGTAAATCATGTACTATGAACTGACCTACCATAGTCATATTGTTTCTTGTTGAGCTTTATACATGCATTTTGGAATCTGATGAATAAACCGTAGACATTAGCCAAAATTCTCAGAAGCAAAACCTAACGTTTACCCCAGCAAGGAAAAACTTTCCCTATGCTACGTTTCTAACACATCACGACAGTTTAGTACACAAATAATATCTTACGAAATTTTATCATTTCTCTAAACAAACTACAAGCTTTAATTTCGCATTGTCATAGTAAAATCTTAAACAAAAAGTAACAGAAAATTAAACATAGCTTAACATATCTAACACACTTACAATGGGCGTAAACCTACAATAGATACTAACATCATCGATCTAACCGCAAATAGGAACATTAACATTTTGGGACCTGTGAATAAATTCCTCAACCTATCCCTCATCGATACAGCAAAACTTCAACCTATACTGCTTTTCAAACATAACATCGGTTGATAAAATGCAGGATTATCTAACAAAATTCCTTAACAAAGTGTCAAAAAACTTCAAAAGATACCGAGCATCTTGAAACTATGAAATTGATACTCCACATTCATCAAAGTGTCTCGCGCATATTAAATATAACACCATTTTGAACTGTGAATACACACATTCCGGATCGTCCCAACCAATTCTTGACACACTTGACATATGTTTCACCACTATTCTTTCTCTCTATAAATACACTACCATCGCTCCTATTGGTAAATCTGACCACGACCTTATATCTCTTAACTTTAATACTTTCCCTTTCTCTCCAACAGCTCATCCTGCCGCCCTAAGCGTTTTTCTGAAGCCTTATATAGTTTTTGCCTTTTTTTGGGTCGT
>JABUQX010118465.1:0-7500 GCA_015478945.1 Trachelipus rathkii
CTATATATTATCGCTCGTTTATGCCATTTCTATTACCTCAAGTATTCCCCTATTTTCGTACCTTATACTTCCCCTTTCATAGCCTAGTTTCCTTCTCCGACTCTTTTCCTTTTGCCTCTTTTCACACCTTTTTACCCCTAGTTTCTTTTTCGACTAAGTTTACCCTTTTTCGGACTCGTTTTCCTTCTTTCAACCCTCGTTCACAATTTTGTCAGCCCGTTTAACCCTTTTCGCCTCGTTTTCACTTTTCCTCGTTTTCACTTTTTCGCCTCTTTACCTTTTACCCCGTTCCAGCCTTTCTCGCCTCGTTTCCCCTTTTTCGACACTCGTTCACCTCTTTCGCCTTCGTTTCCCCTCTTTCGACTTTCTTAACCTTTTTTCGCACTCGTTTCACCCTGTTTCCCTTGTTTCCCCCATTTTCGCCTACGTTGCCTTCTTTCACCTACGTTTCCCTCCCCTTTCGACTCGTTTACCCTTTTTCGCCTGTTTCCCACTTTTTCAGCTCTTTTATGACCTTTTACACCTAAGTTACCTTTTCGCCTCGTGTTTACCACTTTTTCCTTTTCCTTCTCAAGGCCTACGTTTCCACTTTTTCGCCTAGATTTACACCTTTCGGCCTAAGTTTACCACTTTGACTCGTTTTACCTTTTTTCGGCCTAGTTTCACTTCTCCCGACTCGTTTCCCCTTTTTCACCCTAGTTTTCCCCACACACTTTCCCCAGTTTCCTTTTTGCCAAGTTTCAGTTTTTTCCGCACTGTTTCACCCGTTCTTAAGACTATTTAACCCTTTTTAGACTAGTTTACCACCTTTTTCAAAAAGTTTTTTTTAATTTTTGACCTAATTTAGCTTTGAAAACTTTTAAAAACTAGATTAACTTTTTAGAACTAGTTTTAAACTTCTATAACTAGTTTAACTTTTAGACTAGTTTAAAACTTCTTGGACTCGTTTAAACTTTTTAGACTGTTTAAAGCATTTGAGACAAGTTTAACTTTTAGCAGTCGTTTACACCTTTTAAAAACTGAGTTTAACACTTTTAAGACAGTTAAACTTTTTAGACTATTTGAACTTTTAAACTAGTTTAAACTTTTACCGACTTAGTTTAACTGTTTTAGACTAGTTAAACTTTTGTAGAGCTAGTTTAACTTTTAAACAAGTTTTTAACTTTTAACTTGTTTAAAACTTCTAAGACTAGATTAAACTTTTTAGACGTTTAAACTTTTGTAAACTAGTTTAAACTTTTTAGACTAGTTTAAAATTTTAAAATATTTAAAACCTTTTTTTCCTTTTCAAGTTTGAGATAACGAATATTTATAGACTAGTTTAAACTTGTTAGACTAGTTAAAACTTTTTCTCCTACTTTAAATTTTTTAGACTATTTTAAACTTTTTAGACTAGTTTAAACTTTTTTAAACTAGTTTAAAATTTTAATTTAAACTTTTTTAAACTAGTTAAGACTTTTAGACTATTTAAACTTTTTTAGGACTAGTTCAATTTTTAAATAATTTAAACTTTTTAGAATAGTTTAACTTGTTATGACCTAGTTTAATTTCTTTAGACAGTTTCAACTTTTTACGACAGTTTAAGCTTTCTTAAACAAGTTTAAACTTTTAGACTAGTTTAACTTTTTAACTAGTTTTAAACTTTAAGACTGTTTAAATTTTTTGACTGTTTGAACTTTTTAGATAGTTAAACTTTTAGTAAAAGTTAAACTTTTTAGAGTAGTTTAAACTTCTAAGCTAGTTTAAACTTTTTTTAAGACTAGTTTTACAACTTTTTTGAAACAGGTTAACTTTTAGACAGCTTTAAACTTTTGTAGACTAGTTAACCTTTTTAGACTAGTTTAAATTTTAAGAACTAGTTTAAACTTTTTAGACTAGTTTAACTTCTTAGACTAGTTTAAACTTTTACGAACTAGTTCAAAATTTTTAACTTGTTAAAATTTTAAGATTCGATCCTATAGGTTTTTAAACCAGTTTAAAACTTTTTAGACTTTTTAACTTCTGTAGACTTCTGTAGACTTTTTACCTAGTTTCAGCTTTTAGACTGACTTTAAACTTTTAGACTAGTTCTAACTTTTTAACTAGTTTAAAATTTTTAGACTAGTTTTCTTTTTAGGGCAGTTTAAACTTTTTAAACTATTTTAAACTTTTTAGACTAGTTTAAACTTTTTAGACTAGTTTAAACTTTTTACGACTAGTTTAAACTTTTTAGACTAGTTTAATATTCTTAGACAAGTTTAAAACTTTTAAACTAGTTTAAATTTTTTAGACTAGTTTAAACTTTTTAGACTAGTTTCAAACTTTTTAGACTAGTCTAACTTTAGATAGTTTAACTTTTAAACTAGTTACAAAGCTTTTTAGACAGTTTAACCTTTTTAGACAGTTTAAACTTTTTTTTTAGAATAGTTTATAACTTTTTAGCTATTTAAACTTGTTGAACAAGTTTAACACTTTTTAGACTAGTTTTAAAACTTCTTAGACTAGTTTAAACTTTTTTAGACTAGTTTAAACTTTTTGAACTAGTTAACTTTTAAACTGTTTTAAACTTTTTTAGACTAGTTTTAAACTTTTGACTTAAACTTTTTACACTCGTTTAATTAACTTTTTTACAACTAGTTTAAACTTTTTTAGAGTAGTTTATACTTTTTAAACAAGCTTAAACTGTTTATACTAGTTTAAACTTTTTAGACCTAGTTTAAACTTTTAACTAGTTATTAAAACTTTAATACAGTTCTCCATTGTTAGAAGAAGTCTGTATTTGGGTACAATAGATGTATATATATCACTCACTATAGTTTAATAAACTTTTTATATACTAGTTTATAATCATTTTAAGCTTATGATTTAAACTTTATTTTCATAATTAAGTTTAAATATAACTCAGTTTAAACGAGTTTTAAACTTATTTTAGAGATACTATTTAAAAACTTCTATTAAAATCAGTTTAATAAATTTATTATGAACTCTAGTTTTAAACTCTTATTATTAAACTAGTTATATATAATAACTTTTTAGACTCATTTTTATAAAACTTATTTAGAGATAACTAGTATTAATAACTCACTTTTTAGAACTAGTTCAATAATTTCTTATGATACATAAGTTTAAAATTTTTAAACTCATATTATTTTATACTTTTTTAAACAATTTACGAAAATATCTCATAGCTTTAATTTATATACTTATAAACGTTATTAATATATTTAGAAATTAGTATTATAAAATATTGAGTGCTGTACTGGTTACAGAATGACTGATACCACTTATTGATACTAGTTTAATTACATTAAAGCACAGTATTTATCCTTTCTTTTAATTAAGAGAGATAGTTTTAATAAAATTAAATTTTGAGCTATAGTTATTATTAAAAGTATTCAAGATGAATAATACTTTTAGATATTTAGTAATTTTAAATATTTATAGCAGTCATATATAGTTTACTATTATTATAAGTATTCTAGATATTATTCTTTTTAGAATAACTATTTAAAAAAGTTTCTTAATTATATCAGTCTCACATGTGTGTAACAATGATATATGACTTCAAGAAACAAGTATTATTGGAGACCATATAATTTAGCGCTACCTGTGTGAATAAACATCTCTAGCTTCCAGAATTACAGGATCCTATATTTACTATCGTGATTATTTGAGTATATTTCAAGATATATATAAGTATGAGACTACTAAAGTTTCCCTTATCACCACACTTTACCACACGATCTCAATTATATGACACATGTATATATATAAACAATATTAAGCTGTACGGTTTCACACGCAATTATTTTACGCAAAATCTCTGTTAATTGAAGTCGTATTCCAACTCTCGAGTATATAGACAAAACCAACCCTATATTATTTTGTGAGTGATATATATCAGTATTAACATTTACATTTTTACTAATCAGTTACGCGTTTATTCAGGCAAAATATATGTTATAAGAGACACATTATTTAGCTACACATCAAATTATTAATCTCCCTCACTATATTCGCTTACGTTTCCCACAGTTATTATTAAGACTCAGTGTATGATAATATGATTTCGCCCGATAATTCTTAAAATTACAACTTATATATCTAACTATTAACATCAACTTTGTATCTAGTTCAGCACATGGAATATGAGTTATTTAGAACACATTTATATTCCACAGCTTAATTACTCTACTAATGGTATAACAGCTCGGACTAATGGACAGCTTTATCTTACGCAGCTTAAAAACATTTAATATCTAATATATTAAATAACGTTCAACTTCGAGATATTTTAACTTAAAAGTATGAATGGAGATGACAGCACACATCATTTTATGTCTATAGATTTAAAATTCACACACTTATAATTTATCATCGATGTGATCAATACGTCATTTTTGGACGTCATTTACAGATATCATTAATTAGATTACATAAGTTAAATTTATACACTTCATATTTATATCTCAAAGCGCTAGTTAATAGTATATCCCGCAGTTTATTCATCACACAAACAAGTTATATATTAAGCTTTTTAATACGCTTAACATAATTACATCTCAATTATTTCTAGAAGTGCATATTAGTATTGCGCCCACTTATTTATAAGGGCAACTCAGTATTAAAACTCTAAATAAAATTATTGAGAATTATATATTTAAAAGCATATATTATCGGATTTGTTATCACCCCTTGTGGTATATAAAAATCTCAAATATAATTAACATTAAGTTATATCTAATCGTTATTTTGACTGCGCATAAATGAATACAACAAATTAATTTTTACACATATATAATTATTAAATTAAAGGCACTTATAGTATATACGTGCGACACTCATTCAGTAGAGAATAATCCACTACTTATTCGAGCTTTAACAGTTAAGCATACGTGATAATATATTCTCCACAACTCAGTTTCGTAACCTGTGAATCTGAATTCAACAACTCACTCACACTCACCGAAAATTTTCGCTACAGACTGCTCTTTCATCGGGCTACGCGTCGTGTGTGATGGACGCGCTTTCTTCTCGCACCACTCATTAAACTCTAATATCAATATTTATTTATCGTGCCTCGTTTCACCCTCATTTTACCTACCTATAGTTTTACTACACTTATTTTACCGCCTCTACTTTCTACCCTTATTTAGACCTCATCGTTTAACTTATTTTCGCTCTCACTTACGTTATCCCTCTTTTTCTAACGTGAGACCTACGATTTCCATTTATTTACTATCATACCTTACTGTATTTACTACCCTTTTTATCCACCTCAGTTATCACTCACCTTTTTTACGCCTAGTTTATTACTACTTTTTCCTACTACACCCGTTTACCTCTGTTTTGCAACTACTCTCTTCCCCTTTTATATAAAACTTCGTAATTATCACCCTTTATTATCGCCTCACGTTTCCCCTTTTGCCTGATTCATACTAATTCTGATCAGCGTACTTCAATTTTTCACTCACACTTTTATTCGCGTGTAACTTCATACTTTTTTAACCTACTTTTATCAACTTTATCGTGAGACCTTACAGTATTCCCTTTTTTACCACTATAAGTTTTACTACTCTTCTAGCTAGTTTCTAAATATCACCTCACTTTTTAAGAACTTAACTTTTACTATGTTTAGCCTATACGTATTCAACCCTTTTCCATACCTGTTTCCTTTTTTATCGCCTCACTCGTAATTAGTCTGGTTGTCTGGGGGAATTTCTAATATTTCCCCTTCTTTTATGGTCTCCAGATTAGCAAGACCTATGTTGAGTATTCTTGTCTCCCTTTTATCAACACCACCCATATTGTCTTTTTTTCACCGTTTCTTTGCTACCTCAACTTTCTATCCGACTTACGTATTCTCACTTATTTAGCATACTTATGCTTTATACTAACCTCATTTATCAACATCACTACTGTATTCACCACTTTATTATTTTGTACTTATGATTTACCCTTTTCGCCATATGATTTATATTATACCTCTTTTTCACTTAATTTCAACTTTTTATACCCTGATTTTAATACTACTTTACTTTCGACTCTAGTTTTCACCCTCTATTTCACTTTACTTACGTTATTCCACTCTTATTTTATATCAGCCCCGGTAACATTTCTTTTTTTCACCGTTACTCTTTTGCTACTGGTTTTCCTTGTTAGCTACCATTTCCTTTTGTCGCTCTTTATCTTACTAATTACTTTCTCAGTCTGAAGTTTAACTATACTAAGTATATATATAATACCCTTTATTACTATTATTTATTATATTCATAAGCCTATTTTATATACTATACTAGTATTATATATATCAATAATCACTTATTTTACTCACCTCGATTTTCACCATTTTTACGCTAACCGTTTCCCTTTTTCGACTCGTTTTAACTTCTTAGGCTCACGTTTTCCCTTTTTATCGATTATAGTTTATCACTACTTTTTCCCCAGTTTCCCTTTTTAGCCTCACTGTTTCTACTGGTATTTACACTTTTTCCCCTCGTTCTTACTACTACATTTTATTTCGACTAGTCTTACCAATCGTATCAGACTACAATAGATTATAAACGCACATTATGTTTTCTCATTTTATATTGATATCCCATATATTTATTCAATGCACTCGTTTTTACCATTATTAGGCATAAAAAATATTCTCATCACTTTTTTTTCTATGTATTCAACTTTTATTTACTACTTTTTCTATTGTGAGTACATTTTATAGCATCATTTTATATATATCAGCATCTCTCAATTTATACTTTAAGTCGCTGTATAATTCACTAGCAATATATTGTACTCAATGAACCATTTTTACAATATTCGTTTACGACCATTATATTCTACTTTCTCATTTTATTTTCGTAACGCTTTGTATGACTTAGTATTATATTAAGCCTCATGTTATTTCTACACTGTAATGAGGGCTGATAAACGGTTATCAAACACTTTATTATGCAATAAAGTATAAGCCCTTTTTCGGACTCAGTTAAAACAGCACTTTTGTGCTCCTTCGTGTCTAACTTGAGTTTTACCACCTACGTTTCTACCTTTTTTCGACTTCAGTATTTAACCTCATTTTTACAATCAGTTTCTAACCCCCTATTATTATTTGCCTCGATTTCACCTCCTATTATTCGTACTCGTATATTTCACCCTTTTTCGTACTCGTTATTTACCCTTTATTCGCTCGTCTATTTCAACTTTTTCGCCTTTTACCCTATTTACCCACCTCGTATTTATACCTTTAATTCGTGACCTCGTTTCACCTTCTTCGCCTTCAGTTTACCTACTACTTTTATACGCCTCATCTTTCCCCTTTTTTCACCGTTTCACCTTTTTTAAGCTTTTCCCCTTTTTCTACTACTCTATTTATACCATCTTTTCAGCTACTATTTTCATCTCTCTTTTTAGCTATCTTTTACTCATTTCAGAGCTCACCCTATCTATCTACCCTTATTTACCGACTTAACTTTACCTTTATTTAACGCCTAGCTTTCTCACCTTTAGACTCGTTTCAACTCT
>JABUQX010118465.1:15000-46260 GCA_015478945.1 Trachelipus rathkii
TGGCTGAAAAGGAAATTGTTGATGTAGTAAAAATTTAATACTTTTGATGTTTTGGATTATTTAAAAAATGGAAAAGCGAGCAATTTCGGTTTTTTAGTGATTAACACTGATTGATATACGATTTTTTTCCAATTAGGTACCCACCACAAGGGCTTACATATATATATATACTATACTGAAGATATATATTATTACTATATATATATACTATATCATATATACATATATATATATATATATATATATATTATATATATATTATATAATAATATATATAATATTATATATATATTATTATATATATAATATACTATATTTATATATATATATATATATCATATATACAGTATATAATATATATACTATATATTATATATATATTATAATATATATATATATCATATAACTATATATATAATATATTATTATTTATATATAATATATTATATATATATATATATATACTATATATATATATAGTATATAATATAGTTATATATACTATATATATATATATATATTATAATAATATATATATATATATATATATATATATATATATATACTGCGCTACCGTGGTCAAAACGGTAGAGCGACGGAGTCGCATGGCAAAGGTCGCGGGTTCGAATCCTAGTTCGATCCTAGGTAGAAATTACCCTAGAGAAGTTCCCCTCCTAAAAATACGGCTATGCCCGTGAGGTGTGAACTGATATATCATATATATTAATATATATATACTATATAATATTGATCTCTATTTCATAAACCATATATATATATATATATATATATAAAATATATATATATATATAATATATACTAATATCAGTAAACGTTTTGAAATTTGGAAACCAGGGTCAAATTAAAGCCTGATATGCTCCGATCACCTGCGATGAAATTGGTTGCAAATCAAAGACAGTTGGAAAAATAGATAGATTGAGTGTTTTCCAAACTTTACCAGGTGGAGTACATGTAAAATTGAACTCATAGCAGTTTCGTTTGTTTTGTGTCTGAAATGCGAGTGACAGGATCTCTCCTCAAAGAAAGGCATAGATCACTGCAAAATTTAAAAGATCAATGTAAATTAAATAAATTATAATATCAATAGAATAAGGAAGCAGTGTGGTGCAAGGAGTTTGACTTCAGGAAAGATTGGAGCGAGGTCTGAGCAGTAGGAGAGTTAAGTAGTTGACAAGCCATACCTATACTACCCTCTATCAAGGAGAGCAATATGTGTGGAACCAACCCAGATATGTGATTCATACTCTATAGAATCTATACAAGGGTGAGCAGCTCCTCTATGCGAAACTATCAACCAGGATGGTGGGAAGAAGTTCCGAAGGATCCTTAGAACACCCAATTTCCTAGAAACATGTTAGAAACATGTAAAAACATGTAGAAAGAACCATAATGGGTAATCATTGCAAGAAAGTATCGCAACGAGAAAAGAAAATATCAAGGAATATTAAAGAACAGAAGAAGAATAGAGTTGTGTTTCCAAAGAAGATATTATAGTTGTTTGGGAGGTTATGCCAAGTAGATAGATGAGGAAGCTGAGTTATTGAGGCTTTGAAGATAACCATATTTTCTTTAACACAACTACAGGTACGTGAAAGATCAGAGGTTTGTTGCTGCAAGGGTACCCTCCTTGTATCATTTATTTTATGTGTAAATGAGTTGTCTTTCAAATTGGACGGAGTAATGATGAGTGTTAGAGTTATCAACCTAAGAATGGGGAGGAGACACAGTAACAGATAGATCATTGATGCAAAATAGAAAAAAAAAGTTATGATAAAACAGAATCCTGAGGAACACCACTATCACTAGATTTTAACGAATGATATGTCGAGACTATCTACAATAGCAAGCCCCATAGAGCGATTGGAACGGAAGAAATTAAAGACTTTGTGCAAGAGTTTATCAGAATCAGAATGCCTTCGATATGTCTAGTGTAGTGCCACATAAAAAGATTTACCAAAATACGGGAGAGCAGAGAACTAAGAGTAGGGAAAGAAGCCTATCATCGAGCGTCTCTTACAGAAGTTCATACTGGGCCAATCAGAGATAAGATTAGATGATTAAAGATGGTTTCTAAATTTTCTTCTTAAGGACAAAATTTAACATGTTCTAAATTTTCCTCTTAAGGACAAGATTTAACATGTTCTGGAATTGAAATGCCATCTTCATCAGGAGGGAAAGATTGCATTGTATAGGAAGTGAAGAAACAGTTTCTATCAAGGCAGGGTGCAAGCTCGGAAAGCACAAGTTTGTGAAAGAAACGACTATATAATACTATAGTATATAGCTACATATATACTAATATATATATATATATACATATATATACTATATAATAATATAATATATCTATCATATATATATATATATATATATTATATATATATATATATACTATATATATATATACTATATATATAGTATATTATATATATATACTATATTTATATAAATAATATATACTTATATAAATATATCATAATATATATTATATTATAATATATAGTATATATATATTATATATTAATATATTTATATATACTATTATATAATAATATACTATATGTATGGGTCAAGCATTCGGAAAGAGGCCAGGCATCGTAATCTAAAAACTATAACAGCTACAAGAAAATAAAAAGCATTTTATTAATTAATCAGAAGACATTTTTATCCATGTTTTTTAAAAAAAGAAAAAATAAATAAATAAACGCTTTTTGAAAAAATTTTAAAATTGGCTTAACAAATGAGGAAAGCCCTGGTAATGATAAGCAATCGTTTTTTGAAAGAATTACGGAACAGGATCTTGAATACCGAAAACGCGCGCAAAGTTGCCAAACTGTTGAAACTTTTTTTTCAAACTGGATAGAATACCTCCAAGGGTAAAACTTAGATGGCATGAGTCGGGTTTCTCGGCTACGACCCCGTCTGTCGAACCCCTAAAAGGATATAAAAAGAAAAAAAATTAACATTTTCTCCAAAGCGTAAAATAAAATACAATTTGGCAACTCTTGCTCTCGTGAACTACTGCAGAGTTCAAGGTCAGTCACAGCGTACACTTGCCAGATCTAAGATTATACTAAATATTTAAGGTGTTATTAATAAATATTAGATATAAATAATTTTTTTTCTTAATTTTGTCGATGAAAAATTACTTGCTGAAAATCAAAAAAATGTTATTTATTTTCTTGTAGATGTTATAGTTTCTACGTTACATGCCTGGCCCTCTCGGGATGCTGCATAATATAGGTATATATATAGTATATATATATATATATATATATATATATATATAATATACATATTCATATATATATATATATATATATATAACTATTAATATATATATATATTATAGTACTATATAAACAGTGGCGTTAATCCCAGAATTCTTTTTCGTGGGGGCCAAACTAAAACTCGTTCTTTTATATATATATATTATATATATAATATATATATATATATACATATATATAATATATATATATATATATTATATATTATACTATATATAAGTATATACTATATATATACTTATATATTATATAAGCGTGGAAGACAAAATAATTAAAATTCCTTAGAAAAATGGGAAAAATTTATATGAATTCTAAACACCATCCTACCTCAATTGTTTACAATTTAATACAAGTCCGATGATATACATCTGTCAACTTTTTTATTTTCAATTTTCGATTTATTAGAGGGAGGGCAAGTCAAATAAGTCTTTCATCTCCAATAGTGGTTTCTCAAGAAGGTTTTCAGAAGTCTTAATGTTGAACATTTTCTTTCTACTGAAGCATGAAACACGGTAAAATTGCCAGTATTGCAACAAGATGTAAAATACTCTGAAATGTGACTGCGAACAAGAAACTAGTCATCTATTGCGGTTTTGGAGCGACCTGTGCTGTGATGTGTGACTCAATTTCAAACTTCCATAAATCCATTCTGCTTTTACTAAATCTTTCATTTGGGCTTTCGAGATCTTCCTTGTAAAATATGACACAATCTTTTTATCTTCTCAAATGGCACATTACACCCGTTCCGGTATACAATTGCAAAGGAAAATTAAAAACTCTCTCTAATGCTCGAATATCTGAAGACATCCAAAAATGGTAAATACAAAATTGGGTGCGTAATAATAAGTCTGTGGTTGAAAGTATGAATGTTGGTCTGTATCTCTTTCGGAATTTGGATAATTTCTTAGTAAAGCAATTTCAACTCAGTTCAGATTCAGAGCATCTACACACACAATTCTCAAGAATCACTGAACTCTAATGTTGCATTTTCTCTGATGTTTCAAGTTTAGTTTCATTTACATGGACTCCGAAGATTTTTTCCCTGAACAGCGAACGATATATATAAAATTAATTTACTTCTGCACTTATATAATTAATGGATTTGACCATACTTAACAATTTGTTAGTGTCCAGAAAAATTTTCGGGGGGGCCAATGGCCCCCCTCCCCCCCCTAAATAAGCACTGTAATATATAATATATATATATAACTATATATATATATATATAATATATAATATATATATATATATATAATATATATATAATAATAGTATATATATATATAGTATATATATATATATATACTGCTATAAAATGCTTTTCTTGAAACGGATAAAAGTCAAGAGTCTGTCTACCAAATTCCACCAAATTTGAGCAAAAATCAAAAGAAAGGACCAAATTAAAGATCGACATGTCCAGGTACACGTACACGGCGTTTGAAATTGATAACCCAAGGAAAGTTATTAAAACAGATAAAAGGAGTATGTTCTAGACTTTACAAGTTGAGTAGTATTTAAGACTTTGCATATCGATGGAGGCTGTGGTTCGAGAAATGGATAGTGAAAGGATATGTGGCGTGAGGGTTTTCTCAAATGATGGGGTAGGGTTGGCCGACGCATCATGTTGGGCAGAAAATAGAAAAACTGAGTTTAGAGGGATTGAAAACAACCATGGTTTATTTATCTCATCTAAAGATACGAGATAGATCAGAGGTCCATTGGTTCAAGTAGGCGAACCGTGTGCCTAGTTATTTGCAATTGATTAAGATGCCTTTTAAAATGAAAGGAGTATGAAGAGTGGAGTCGTTAAATATTGGAGTAGACTATCAGATGAAAAATAAATATCACTAATGAATTAGTCACGAATAGAAAGAACACTAAACATTGATAATATTTGATGATGATGCGGTGGTTGCCGTCTGCAGCGCTGTTTTAGAATGACTGGAAGAGAAATATGAGAAAATTTCACTGATAACGAGATAGGAGAGTTTCGAAATCAAAGCTTTATCCCAAGCTTTATCGGAAACCTGTCTAGCTTGCGTGAAATGGATTCACAGAATTGACGAAGAATAGATGACCAAAAGTAAGAGAGAATGGCAAAATGATCACTACCCTTTACTGAAACCATGCTGGCGATCAGAAATAAGAATAAAATATTTAATATATTTTCAAGTTTTCCCGTCATAGATAGATTCAACTATCTCTACAAAATACTGAGGTTAAATTATTTATAGAACCGATCTTTTTTAGACACAAGTTGAATGAGAGTATTAATTTGCAGGTATAGCACGAATTAGTTTACCAAGGAAAGGTGCAAGATCAGAAGAGAAACTTTTAAGAGCCGCAGTACTGGTATCGTCTGGAACGTAGGCCTTCTAAGTGCTAAGCTCAGAGAGAGAGAGAGAGAGAAGAGAGAGAGAGCGAGAGATGAGAGAGAGAGACAGAGAGAGAGAAGAAAGAGAAAGAGATCGAGAGGAGATAGAAGAGAAGAGAGACGAGAAGAGAGAGAGAGAGAGAGAGAGAGAATCACATCCTTTGAAGAAATTAAAAATAGTAATCCATAGAATGCAGTTGGAGTTAGGTTAGAAGAAGTGATACTCCCTCCAGAAGTCGTTAAAGTTGTGAATTAAAACTGACCGAAAATAGTTTTCGGCTTTATCAGATAAGCAAAGACAAGCTGTGGTACGGTCTACAAAATATAAGAGTAGGGAAAAAAGGAGAATCAAAGTTTGGCGTTGACAATTTTATATAAAATTTCAGAAGAGCTATGGAAAACGGAATCAAAAAGCATAGTTTCATTACACAGAATATTATTTAGCACGATTCAGACATGAAATAAAATAGAACATGAAGATTCTCAAGTTCAAGGACAGCCGATAAATCCTGAAGCAGTTTCCAATTGGCTGAATGACACTAGAAAATTGCGTTAATAAAATGGTTTACGACGTTTTCCTGTGAAGGGAAAGACAAAGTGTAAATCTCCATGCCAACGAGAATCCAAAATAGGGTAGCACTCTGCTCAAGAAATAAACATTCGAGGGAATCAAAGTAGGTAAGCCTGCCAAGGTCCAACTGAATTTGGCAGTCAGATGTCCTATCAAGGATAAACATTAAGAGATGAAACCATGATACGGGATAGGCTATGGAAGATTCAGAGGCAGAATGAGTTCAATAGGTAAGGATAGAGGTTGAAATTAAGAAAAGGTCAAGAATGTGGGGTGCATCTTTCATGACGACGACGAATTAGGATACAGATATGCGAGCTGCACACGCATCAAATAAAGCAAGTTCAAATGAACGCGTAGAAAGAAAATGTGCTTCATTTTGAAAGTCTTAGATGGTCGAAGAGAGTTAGATGTTATAAACATAACCCAACTGAAGCTTGGTGACCAGATGACAGAAAGCCTAACCACAGATGATTGGAAACCTCGGAAGACTTCAAACTATAAATAAGCGAGTAAGAAGAATGGAGCTGAAAGGTTTGTGTAACGTCTTGTTGAAAATTGCAGGATAAAAACAGTAAAAGAAAACCATAGCAAATGGCTTGCTCTCGGAAGAACCGCCCAGCATAACGAGTTTCGGTCAAAAAATTGTGAATGCATTTCCACTTTAGGCGGTTGTAATTAACCACATCGTGACAATCGATTCAAGTTTTGTGTTCTTAGCCTTGTTTATGCCTTTTTATTTATTCGTTCTAGTAAAATACTGTATTTGTTTCTTCCATAGTTTTAATTCTTTAATCTTAACTAGATTATAATATATATATATATATATATATATATACTATATAATATATATATCTATATATATATATTATATATATCTATATATTATATATAATATAGTGTAATATATATAAATATTATTACATATATATTATAATATATATAATAATATATATATATATATATAATATATATATATATTATATACTATATATATAATATATCTATGTAAATTATAATATATATATATATATATATATATATATTAATAATATATATCTATTATATATATATATATCCTATATATATATAATTATATAATATATATATACTATATACGATTATATTATATATATATATAATATATATATATATAATATATATATATATATAATATATTTAATATATATAATATATATAATATATATTATATAATATATATATATATATATATATATATATCTAGTATAATATATATATATTAATATATATTATATAATAATATATTCTCTTAAAGTTTAGAAAAAAAGGGGATCCCAAGTTTTTAACGATACATTTTCTCTAATTACAATTCCCAACCTTTTTTTTTTATTTTCTACTTTTTATTTTTGACATTTGTAAAAAAGAAAAAAAAGGAAAACAAAGAAAAAAAAAAAAGCATCTCTCGATACTCGTTTACTAACGATGTTCTAAAAATTACAATGTACATCTTCTATTTCTGCATTGAAACTTTTGCGTAATAATTAAATTACATTTTTCTTTTTGATTTTGACGTTTCAACTAACTTCATTGTTCTCTCTCACGACATTAAAAATAAATTTTATATACGCATTTCTTAATAAAGATTTTCTTTATATGATTTACCGCGCTCACACACCTTCCTAAGCACACCAATATATAATATACTATATAATATATAATATATTATATTTATATATATATATTATATTATATATACTATATATATATATATATATATTATATTGTACTAATTATATATATATATTAATCATATATAATATAATATATATATATATCTATATTATATATATAATAGTATATATTGTGCGCTTGTGACAGGTGTGTGTCTTAGCGTCGTTAATAATAAAGAAAAATCTTTATAAGAAATCGTAATATAAAATTTATAATGTGTGAGGAGACAAATTGAAGTTTTGAAAACGTCAAACATCAAAAAAAGAACAATGTAATTTTAATTTATTACGCAAAAAAGTTCAATGCAGAAATAGAAATTACCATTTAATTCTTAGAACATAGTAACGATATCGAGAGATTTCTTTTTTTTTTTTCTTTTTTTTCCTTTTTTTTCTTTTTACAACGGAAAATTCCCAAAAGTAGAAAAAAAAAAAAAAGGTTGGAATTTATTAGGAAAATGTATTTAAAAATTGGATCCCCTTTTCCTTAACTCTAAATTTAGAAGAATCAATATATATATGTATACTATATATATATATATATATATAATATATATATATATATATCTATAATATATTTATATATATATATATATACTATATATATATATATTATATATATATATATATAATTATAGTATACTATATATATATATATAATACTATATATATATATATCTCTATATAATATATATAATATATATTATTCTATATATTATAATATATATATATATATATACTACTATATATATAATATATAATATATATAAATATATTTTATATATCTATATACTATATATATATATATATATAATTATATACATATAATATAATATCAATAATATATATATATATAGTATATATAATACTGTATATTTATATTTTATATATATACACTATATATTATATACTATATATATATATATATTTATTATAGTATATATGATATATTATAATAATATTATATAATAATATATACTATATATATATATATATAAGATTAAAGAATTAAAACTATGGAAAAAAAATAATATTTTACTAGAACGACATAAATAAAAAGGCATAGAACAAGGCTAAGAACACAAAACTTGAATCGTTGTCACGATGTGTTAATTACAAACCCGCCTAAATGAAATGCATCACATTTTTTGACCGAAACTCGTATGCTTGCGTTCTTCCGAGAGCAAGCCATGCTATGTTTTCTTTTACTGTTTTTATCCTCAATTTTCAACCAAAGACGTTACACAAACCTATTCATCCATCTTCTTTACTCGCTTATTTATAGTTTGAAGTCTTCCGAGGTTTCCATCTTGTGGTTTAGGCTTTCTTGTCAATCTGTCACCAAGTTCATTTGTTACTGTTTATACATCTAACTCTTCTTCGACCATCTAAACTTCAAAATGGAGCACATTTTCTTCTTCTCGTTCATGAACTTGCCTTTATTTGATGGTGCAGCTCCATATCTGTATACCTAATCGTCTCGTCATGAAAATGCACCCAACATTCTTGACCTTTTCTTAATTTCAAATCCTTATCCTTACACTATTGAACTCATTCTGCCTCTGAGATCTTCCAATAGCCTTATCCCTGTATCATGTTTCATCTCTTAATGTTTTATCCTTGATAGACATCTGACTGCAAATCAGTTGGACCTGCAGGCGTACTACTTTGATTCCCTCGGAATGTTTATTTCTTGAGCAGAGTGCATACCCTATTTGATTCTCTCTGGCATGGATGATTACATTTTCTTTTCCCTTCAACAGAAACTCGTAAACCATTTTATAACTCAACTTGTTCTAGTGTCATTCACCAATTGGAAACTGCTTCAGGATTTATCGCTGTCCTTGAACTTTAGAATCTCATGTTTATTTTATTTCATCTCTGAATCGTGCTAAATATATTCTGTGTAATGAAACTATCTTTTTGATTCCTTTTCCATAAGCTCTTTCTGAAATTTTATATAAAATGTCAACGCCAACTTTGATTCTCCTTTTTTCCCTACTCTTATTTTTTAGACCGTACCACAGCTGTCTTTGCCTTCTGATAAAGCCGAACTATTCGCTCATTTAATTTCACAACTTTAAACGACTCTGGAGGGAGGTATCACTTCTTCTCAACCTAACTCCAACTCATTTATGATTACTATTTTAATTTCTTCAAAGGATGTGATTCTCTCTCTCTCTCTCTCTCTCTCTCTCTCTTCTTCTCTCTCTCTCTCTCTCTCTCTCTCTCTCTCTCTCTCTCTCTCTCTCTCTCTCTCTCTCTCTCTCTCTCTCTCTCTCTCTCTCTCTTTCTGAGTTTAACACTTAGAAGGCCTACGTTCCAGACGATACCAGTACTGCGGCTCTTAAAAGTTTCTCTTCTGATCTTGCACCTTTCCTTGGTAAACTAATTCGTCTATACCTGCAAATTATATACTCTCATTCAACTTGTGTCTAAAAAGATTCGTTCTATAAATATAACCTCAGTATTTTTGTAGAGATATTGAATCTATCTATGACGGGAAAACTTGAAAATATATTAAATATTTTATTCTTATTTCTGATCGCCAGCATGGTTTCAGTAAGGGTAGTGAATCATTTGCCAATTCTCTCTTACTTTTGTCAGTCTATCTCTCGCAAATTCTATGAATACCATTTCACCAAGTGGACAGGTTCGCGAATAAAGCTTGATAAAGCTTTGATTTCGAAACTCTCCTATCTCGTTATCAGTGAAATTTTCTCATATTTCTCTTCCAGTCATTCTAAAACAGCCGCTGCAGACGGCAACCACCCGATCATCATCAAAATATTTCAATTTTTAGTGTTCTTTCCTATCTCTGCTATTCATTAGTGATATTTTCTATTTCATCTGATATCTACTCCAATTTTAACGACTCCACTCTCCAATACTCCTTTCATTTTAAAAGGAATCTTAATCAATTGCAAATAACTAGCACACGGTTCGCCCTACTTGAACACAATGCCTCTGACTATCTCGTATTTTAGATGAGATAAAATAACCAGTTTGTGTTTCAATCCCTCTAAACTCAGTTTTGTCTATTTCTGCCCAAACATGATGCGTCGGCCACCCATAAACTCCATCATTTGAAGAAAACCTCGACAGCCAACATATCCTTCACTATCATTTCTCGAACCACAGCCTCCATCGATATGCAAAGTCTTAAATATACTCAACTTGTAAAGTCTAGAACATACTCCTTTTATCCTGTTTTATACTTTTCCTTGGTATCACTTTCAACGCCGTGTACGTGTACCTGACATGTCCGATCTTAATTTGTCCTTTCTTTTTGATTTTTGCTCAAATTTGGTGGAATTTGGGCTAGAACAGACCTCTGACTTTTTCCGTCAGAAAAGATTTTATACATATACATATATATTATATATATATATAATATATATATAATATATATATATATATATATAAATATAATATAATACTATATATATATTATATATATATATTATACTATTATGTTGCGTATTTAGGGGGGGCCAGGGGGGCCATGCCCCCCCCGAAATTTTCTTAGACACAAAAAATTTTAAGTATCATGATCCATCTAATAATCATATGAAGTGCAGAAAGTTAATAATTTTTATATAATCGTCGCTGTCAGGAACAAATCTCGTAAGTCCACTAGTTAAAACCTAAACTTGAAGCCATCAGAGCAAATGCAACATAGAGTTCAAGCCTGACTTTTTGAAAGAATGTGTAAGCGCATCTGAATCTAAACTTATTATACAAATTGCTATACCAAGAATTAACATGTCACAAAGACACAAACATGCCATACATACTACCAACCCACAGAACTTATTACTGTACATTCCATTTTTATACCATTTTTTGGACTGATTTAATTCACCATCTAGGAAGAAAGTTTTAAATTTCCTTGCACATTTGTCATACCGAACGGTGAATGTGCCATGAGGAAGATAAAGATTGTGCATATTTTACAAGGAAAATCTCGCTCGAAAGCCCATATGAAGATTTTAGTAAAAGCAGAACTGGATTTTGGAAGTTGAATGGGCAATCAACAGTTTCACACACAGGTCGCTCCACAAACCGCAATAAAGACTGGACTATTTTTCTTGTTCGCAGCACCAATTTCCAAAATATTTACATCTTGTTGCCAAATACTGGCAATTTTACCCGTGTTCAATGCTTCAGTAGAAGAAGCTTTTCAGCATTAAGACTTCTGAAAACCTACTTGAAAACACTATTGGAGATGAAAGACGTACTGGACTTTGCCCTGCTCTACATACATCGAAATATTGGAAATTAATCTAACAAATCTGAAATATGGACTTTAGGAAATTAACGTTTAGCTATTTTGGTCTTAGCAATTCAGAAAAATTTTCCCATTTTTCTCCCTTAGGAATTTTATATTTTGTCCTTCCACTTATATATACTATAATATAATATATATTAATATATATATATATATATATATATATATATATATATATATATATAATATATATATATATATATATATACTATACTATAGTATATATACTAAAGACGATTTTTGTTTGGCCCCCCCGAAAAAAATTTCTGGATACGCCACTAGTATATTATAAAGAAATATAAATAAATTCTAATATATCTACGAATATGTCTTTTACTATATAATATATATTTATATATATAATTTCTACAATAGACTATATTATATATTATATTTAGCATTCAGCAAAGGCCAGGGATGATATTAAGAAACTATAACATCTACAAGAAAATAAATAACATTTTTGATTTCAGCAAGTGATTTTCATCGACAAAACTTAAAAAAAATTATTTTATTCTATATTTATTTAAATAACACCTTAAATATTAGGATTAAGCAAAGGTCCGCAGAGGATCGCTGTGACTCGACCTGCAATCTTGCCAGTAGTTCCACGAAGAGCAAGATTGCCAAATTGTAATTTTATTTTACGCTTGGAGAAAATGTTATGTTTTTCTTTTTATATCCTTTTTAGGCGGGCTTCGAGCAAGACGGCTAGCCGAGACCACCCCCGACCTCTGGTCCATATTTAAGCTTACACGTGGGTGAGTACACAGTGATCAAACATTATCACAAGAGACCCAAGAGCAACTTTGCGCGCTTTTTCGGTACTATTGACCCATCTTCGCAATTCTTCAATATGGATGCGAAGCATAGAGCTTTCCATCTTTTAACAATTTAAAATTTTTCAAAATTTGTTTATTTAATTTTATTTTTTTTTCTAAAAACATGGATAAACATCTCCTGATTAATAAAACTGCTTTTTTATTTTCTTGTAGCTGTTATAGTTTTTTAGTTACATGCCTGCTCATTCGGAATTGCCTGACCATATACTATATATATACTATATATATATATATATATATATATATATAATATATATATATATCATTATAATATTAATATATAATATGAATATAATATATATATATATATATTATTTATATAATATATATAAAATATATACACTATATATTATATATATATATATATTATATATAATATATATCTATAATATAATATAATATATAAATACTGTACACTATCTAAATTCTATAATGATATATATATATTATATATATATATATATATATATAGTCGTTCTCAAAACTTGTGCTTCCGAGCTTGCACCCTGCCTTGATAAAACTGTTTCTTCACTTCCTATCAATTCAATCTTTCCCTCCTGATGGAAGATTGCATTCATCCAGCACGTTCTAAACCTACTATCGTCCTACCGTTTTAACCTCTGTTTTTCCTAAGGTATTCGAATCTATTCTTAAGAAGAAAATTTAGAAAAACATCTAAATCATCTAATCTTATCTCTGATGGCCAGTATGACTTCTGTAAAGACCGCTCGACTGATAGGCTTCTTTCCCTACTCTTAGTTCTCCTGCTCTCGCCGTCGATTTTGTAAATCTTTTTTATTGGAGCATACACTAACATATCGAAGGCATTCTGATTCTGATAAACTCTTGCACAAAGTCTTTAATTTCTTCCGTTCCAATCGCTCTATGGCTGCTATTGTAGATAGTCTCCATATATTCGTTAAATCTAGTGATAGTGGTGTTCCTCAGGATTCTGTTTTATCATAACTTTTTTTTTCTATTTTGCATCAATGATCTATCTGTTACTGTGTCTCCTCCCCATTCTTAGGTTGATAACTCTAACACTCATCATTACTCCGTCCAATTTGAAAGACAACTCATTTACACATAAAATAAATGATACAAGGAGGGTACCCTGCGCAACATAACCTCTGATCTTTCACGTACCTGAATTGGGCAAGAAATCCCCCCACCCCCCCCTGTTATCTTCAAAGCCTCAATAACTCAGCTTCCCATCTATTACTTGCATAACCTCCAAACAACTATAATAGTCTTCTTATGGAAACACAACTCTATTCTTCTTCTGTTTTTAATATTCTTGATATTTTCTTTTCTTGCGATCTTTCTTTGCAAGATCCAATTATAGTTCTTTCTAACATGTTTCTAACATGTTTCTAACATGTTTCTAGGAAATTGGGTGTTCTAAGGATCCTTCCGAAACTTCTTTACACACCCTCCAGTCTGATAGTTTCGCATAGAGGAGCTGCTCACCTTGTCATAGATTCTATATGAGTATAATCGACATATCTGGGTTGTTCCAACACATATTGCTCTCCTTGATAGAGGTAGTATGGTATTCGCTTGTCACTACTTACTCTCCTACTCTCAGTACCTCGCTCCAATCTTTCCTGAAGTCAAACTCTTGCAACACTCTCCTTATTCTATTGATATTATAATTTATTTAATTTACATTGATCTTTTAAATTTTGCAGTGATCTATGCCTTTCTTTGAGGAGAGATCCTGTCACTCGCCATTTCCAGACAACAAAACAACACGAAACTGCTATGAGTTCAATTTTACATGTCACTTCCCACTGGTATATAGTTTGGAAAACACTCATATTGCTATCTATTCTTTCCAACTGTCCTTTTGATTTGCAACAAATTTCAAATCGCAGCCGTATCGGAGCATATCAGGCTCTTTAATTTGACCCTAGTTTCCAATTTTCAAAACCTATCATGATCTATACTATATATATATTAATATATATAATAAATATATATATATTATATATATATCTATATATAATATACTATATATATATATATATATATATATAATTACTTAGTTCACACCTCCGGCAATAGCCCTATTCTGAGGGGAACTTCTCTTAGGGTAAGTTTCTACTAGTGATCCGAACTAGATCGAACCCGCGACCGTCTGCCCATGCGACTGCCGCGCTCTACCGTTTGAGCTCACGGTAGCGCAAATATATATACTATATTATAATATACTATATATATATATATATATATATATATATTTATTTATATAATACATAATATCTCTAAATATATAAAATTTTGGACATGTATATATTGAAATATGGTTATATTACTATATATATATATTATATTATAAATATATATATTATATAATATATACTATATATATATACTATATCTAATATATATAATGTATATATATTATATATATATATATATATATATACTATATATATATATATAGATATATAAATATATATATATACTATATATTATGTGGTAGATTATATCTATATATATATCATATCTATATAATATATATATTCAAAATTTATGAAATAAACTTTTTTTAAGTATATCTATATATATGTAAGCCCTTGTGGTGGGTACCTAATGAAAAAAACAAATTACATCAACCAGTTGTTTAATGACTAAAAACTCACAAAATTCTCATTTTCCATTTTTAAAATATCTAAACATCAAAAGTTTAAAATTTTACTATATCAAAATTCTCCCTTTCACTATTCCAGAAAACAACTCATCTAGAGTGATGGGTCACTAGCTTTCGCCTCTATGGTGGGAGGCCTCTTCAGGTGAAAACTTGGTCAAGAACAAACGGAAAAATAATGACAGGAGACTGGTTATGGATTTTGCGATTGGTTGGTTGGTTGGTTGATATTACCTTTTGTAAAAGCTGATGTTTCTCATTAAATTATTTTGTATTGCGTCTATTTTCACCTCACCCTTCTGTTTATTAAAGTTTTTTTTCCAATTTAAAATGCAGAAGGACTCAACTTGCTTTCTCAATTTGACATCTGAAGTATTGAGTATCTGGCTTGTATTTTTTACATCAATGATATGATTGCAATTTGTTCTGTGTGTAGTTAGGGCAGAATTTAAATTATCGATAGTCATATCATACTTATGCTGGTAAATGCGTCTTGTAAGAATATTGGCATTAAATAACAACTCTCGTCAACCGTCAAGGCACATTCTCACCAGGTATCACGGATAGTCATATATAGGTGTCGGTTATGATTTGTAACACTCTGGGGAGCAAAAAACTTTTTTAAAAGGAATTGTAAATTTAGGATGGGGGTTAAGGATGGATATATTTTTTAGGTAGTATATTTCTTAGTGATCCTAAAGGAAACTGAGGGACTGGCAGATATGATACTGTAGAGAGGGTGGGAGAGGGTTTTTGGAACAGTAGTTGGTAGTTTGAATTATAAAAAAATTTTACGGCTTTGGTTTTCTCCACTCAGAACAAACGGAATATAAATATAGGTACGAGGATAACAGTAAATTAGTGAAAAGTTAGAGAAAAGAAACCTAATTTTTATGTTTAGAAATGAAGGGGAGCAAATGCAATTCTTAATTGCAATAACGAAGAAATAAAAGGAGGGAAAGATAGTAACTAGAGTTTGGTGTAAGGAGGGATGAGATGAAAGAAGGGGAGGGGAAAACACGTACGGTATAGTTAGGATGTAGAAGTGGGGGAAGGGCATAGGGTGGGGAGAAAAGAGACGATGGTTATAGTAAGTAAAGATAGCATGTGTGTATGTGCCATGATACTTAAAGTGTCCAGAAAAAGGGGAAGATGTGTTATTTTTGTAAGTGTTTACTAAGAGTTCATTGATTATTATTTCATATTATGTTTATGTGTGATTTAAAAAGGTCAAGAGAGCTTTTTGATACGTAGTTGGAATGACTGCAAAATACGTCAATCTACGTAATCTGCAGCATGTTGTTCCATCACTGGCCCATTTATAGCTACAGACTTTGTGAGGAAGAGGGTGAAGGAGGATGAAAAATGCAGCTTTACAAGAGAAGGAAGAGGACCCGCTCACTGAAATTGTGTCCTTAGAGTGGGCGAGCCCATTGCTCGAAGACCTGATTTCTGTCTTTGAAATAAATGTGAGAATAAAATGTAGTAGTCGGATTGTCTCTAAGGCTAAGGATTATGTTAATAACTGATTTAAGGAAAGATGATGAACAATATATGACTAGGGAAAGTAAATATAATGTTGTTTTCTAAATAAGTATAAGCGTTATCTAGGAGAGGAGATAGTATAAAGGACAGGGACGGACGGTTTATACAAGGTGAATTATTTGCGAATTTGATTCAAAACTGAAATAGTTGTGAAAAGAAGGAATTTAAATGGTACTTGAATTTATGTTAAGAAATCTTTCAGACCGGATACTTTCCTTTTCGACTTACGTTTCATGTTACTTCTGCTTAATTAAGCTTTTTTGTTTCCAATTATTTATGTATGTTGCTCACACCCCACCCCACCCCTAAAATCTTGTGATTGGAAAGGAGGGTAGAGGTAAAAGGAAAGGGAAGAAGAAATATATATATAATATATATAATATATAATATATAATTATATTATATATATTTATATAATATTATATTTAATATATATATATATATATATATATAATATTATTATATATAAATAAATAAGACTTAATAAATATTTATTATATATTATGATATAAAAAAATTATTATTTGACTATTTAGTAATACATATATATAGAATTATATAATATTTATAAGTCTATTATTTTAATAATAAATAAATATTTAATATATTATTAATAATATATTATTTATATAATTAAACTATATATATATATATATTATATACTCCTTCTGTCCTAAAATGCAATTTGCACAGGAAGCTATTATCCTAATGAAAATGATACTTTGAACACTTATACTCTGTTATTTACTAGGTGACGATATGGATGTAGGGTAGCTAATTACCTAGGCTACATTATCCAACCAAGTTTTTCAACTGTTCGATTTTATCGACGTGTCTATCTTACAATACGTCTGTTATTGTGATAGTGGGCTAGTTGTTCTAACCTCGGTTTACGTTTTTGCTACGTCACATTTTTGTTTAATATATCTTTGTAAGTTAAAAATAGATGGGTATACGTGTTTTTCATTCCTAGTTAACGTTTTTGGCGATTGCAGGCCATAAATATTGAACAGCGGTATATACGCTATCCAAATTTCTGTGTTGAAACGTAAACAAATAGATCTATTATAGCCACGTGAGAACATTTGCTTCTTTTAATTAATAAATGAAGGCTATATCGGGCGAGCCCAACAAAATTCACCATTGGGGCATAAAAACATTAGGAATCACAATTGACAGCATTCAAACATGTTCGAGGAAAAATAATGTTAAGGAAAAGACGTAACCTACTTCGTTGTTGTGAAGACCCAATCTCGTGCAAACTCCAAACGATTATTGAAGTGGAAGTTGTTAGAGCTGTGAGGGGAGAGAGACCCGCAGGTTTCTGAATGACAGAGTGAATTTGCAGGAAGTAAGTAGAAGAAACTGTTGTTTGGATTAAAAATGGCAAAATTTCAATAAGAAAATTATATACGATACATTTTGCCAACATGAGAAAAAATTTTGTGATTAAGTGCCGAATTCGAAGCAGTAAACTAGGGTATCATCGTGGATAGTTGAAGTGGTGATGGTTGAGTAATACTAACTGTATCTTCTCCAGTGCAGCCATTTTCAAGATCTTGCAATTAAAAACCGTGTAGATTTTTGAACTTTATTTTTTTATATTGATAAATTATTAAATAACAGGCGAGTAGATTTCAAGGGGTTAGGGTTTTGATAAATGTGTAGTTGCCAGCAATCAAACCGCTTATCACGGTACATTAGTACACAAAAAATTCTTATCCTCTCCGAAGAAGAAATAAGACGTTTTATTATGAGCCAAATCCAAGGGTGTGGAGAAAACACTGTGTCTATCTGGTATTTTTTGTTTCGTATTTATATAGGGTAGTTGTTCACCATTCTATGGAGTATGAATCTTCAGGTTAATCAGAACAGTTTAATCAGTCTTTTACAAAGATGGGACTTGGAACAACTTCAGACATTGCAGACGAATAGGTGCTGCACCACGATAACATGCCATCTCACCACTATATATAACTCTATTGAAAGGTGCCTCTTATTGTTTTCTTTGGCGAAGAAAAATAACATGTCAAGTACTTCCACATCCTTCCATACAACCTCCAATCTATAATCATTTAGCTCAAAGTTAGCGATTTCTTACCTTCTTCTCTAAGTTGAAAATGGATTAGTTGTAAAGGGTCATCATTTTTGTGGAACGATTTGAAGAAAAATCATAAAAAAATAATTACTATGTAAAACACTATTGAACATCAAGCTCTTTTTGGTGATACTTCCTATTATATATATATAGGATTAACTGCCTTACTAAAATGAACAGTTGGAATAAAATATACGTATGGAACCGCTATGTATTATATGATAAACCTACCTAAAGGGTACCTTTACATATTTCGATAGGATTATAAATAAGATAACATAATGTCAGGGTAAGTTACCAATACATTAATTAAATACGACATTTTCCATTCACTTACTTTTGGTAATAACATTATATATATATTATTTATAAGTATAATTAATATATTAATATAATGATAAAATATATATATTAATATATATTATAATATATATATATAATATATATATATATATATATATAATAATTTATATATAAATATATTATAATATTATATCAAAATATATAATTAATATAATATATATTAAATTGTAAATAAAACTCACATCCTTTAGGGTCAGAGAAAACTAGGAAAGTAGGTAGAATAAAGAAAATAGTGTAAGTAGATTATGTTTTGTATATAAAGGAACAATGACATCTTTCAATGCTTATTACTTTTCAATAATATAGGGATAGGGTTAATTAAAAAGAGTTATGAAGGATAAGTAATTGAAAGTGATCCTATTTCAATAATCTTATAGTAAGTAGAGAACTCACCTCTCCAAGTAGATAATACAATGTAAACCTATTAATATTATATAATATATATACTAGTTATGATATAGAACGATTTGCTACCTAAATTATAAAGCAATAGGATAACTATGATGATTTAGGTATATGGATGTAGTAACCATATGTATAAGAAGTTGTGTTTATAGTAAGAAACAAGTTTATTGATCCTCCATATTACAAGAGATAAGTAAATTACAGAAGAATAACGTAGGTAGTTAATTGAATGTAAACTACTTTTTGTGGTTTATATATTAAGAAATAATATAGTTTATCTGTTAGTGGGATAAGCTTACATCTAGAGGGAAAAAGTGAAACGTAATGAGAATAAAGAGCCTTTGAGGTGTTATATTTTAGTTTAAACAAAAATCCATAGTTTTTCTTCTAACACCAGTTTCTAGAAATTAACATAAGAAATTAAAAATCTAAATTGGGTTATGGGCTTGAAAAACTAATATAACGCCCTATCCTAGAAATTAGAATCCAATAATACTATATTTATCGTTTCAGCTATTTCCTACCTTTATCCATAAATAGAGAATAATTGAATCTTTCTATATTTTTATATGGTATATGATTAAGATATTTTGATTAATACTGAAAAAACACATCAAACACATATTTTGAGAGAGAGGAGAGAGAGAGAGATGAGAGAATAAATATTTAGAGATGAGGTAGAGAAGAGGAAGAGAGAGAGAGAAGAGAGAGAGAGAGAGAGAGGAGAGAGAGAGAGAGAATAGAGAGAATGAAAGAAGTAGAAAAAAGAAGATGTGAGAAGAGAGAATTTGAGTATGAGAACTAAAACGAGAAGAGCGTACCCGGGAAGAGAGGAGAAATTGAGACCGAAGAGAGAGGAGAGATTATAATATTGGCATATATGAATTAGGGATGGGAGATGAGAAAAGGAGCAATAACTTTAAAGTAGAATGTCAAACGTTGCTTTGTTTAAAAGATCCACTTGATCAGAAAGGAGAACAGAAGTGGTACCCGATTGAAGAAAAAAGAAAATGGGAAAAGCAGAAAGCATTAATTTCAGTTAAAATATTTCTGCAGAAACCATTCAAGGTTTTACATTTTCAATGGAGAAAATTTTGCATGTCGATTTTGTAAAATAAATAGATTTAAAAAAGCAAAAAATAGATTTCAGGGCGAAAATTAAGACACAAGTTTCTTAAGTTTTAATGGTAACTGTAATTCCTGTAGACAGCGTTGTTCTAGAGAATAGCACAAGGAAAAAAAGGTAGAGCTTAACCAATGTTTATGAGTTTCAGCTGAAATGAAATAACTTGGAATGTACTCACTCATGACAGAGAGAATTGCTAATGAGTATTCGTTTATTATACTCAGAGATTTTTGCCTTCGAAGCGGTAATTCATTCATAGATAAATGAAACAAGTACGACCTAAAATCTAGTTGAATTGAGGCTACCCGAATAAAAATTGGGAAGATGTTTCCCAATCGAAAGTAGGCATACCGTTGCTGTAGAATACTTGGAGAACATAAGAGTTTCTGGGAAAAAAAGTTAACGCTATCTGAGAAGCCCAGTGATGGAAAGAGCTTAAAACTACAAGGACAAGGTTAGGAAATTTGGAAATTTAATACGAGTGAGGAGCTGCATCATTTGCTCGTGGTTGCTGAGAATAGAGTTCATTAGATTTATTTCTAAAACTAGAGAAAATGCAATAACATTAGCATACAGTTAGAAATCACCAAGAATGATAATTTTACAAAAATAAAATATAAAGTGGAAAATTATACATATCGTTATAAAATTTGGTGTTTAGAGTTATCAAATATTTTAGGAAAGGTCAGAGAGTTAAGGACCATAATAAGAACTGATAGGAACATGAATTTAGTCTAATTAAATAAAAGAGTAACCTTGACCCAAAAGAAGGATGTCGGAAAGTAAAAAGTAAAAAAGAAAAAAATAACGGCATTGCGCACAATATCTTCGTTTCTCTTACACACGCAGGAAGACACAAGTGCCAAACATATATATATTATTCATAAATAGTTATATATAATATATAGATATATAATTAATAAGTAATAAATATAGATTATCAACTATATATATATATTAGGTTATAATTATAGTATACTATATTATATATATATATATATATATATATAGTAGTGATATAGAAATAAATAACCCTAGATATACCTTTATACTATATATATTATATTATATTATTTTGATATTATATTATATATAATATATATTATATATATTATATATATATATATTATATATATATATATAATGATATTTAATCTTATATATATATATTGATATATATATAATATATATTATATATATATATATTTATATATATATATATATATATATATATATATATATATATATATATATATTTTATATATATATAAAGTTATATATATTATATATATATATATTATATATATATATATATAATATATATGATATATATTGTGTTTTACTATGATATAGTATTCTCTATATTATAATCATTAAATAAATAATATATATTTATAATATTAATATTATATATATCAATATATATTACATAACTATATATTATATATAATATAGGATATATATATAAAATAATAATATTATATATATGTACTATACTGAAATATTTAATATATACTATATATATATATAATTAGTAACTGAAATGAATATAATCGGGTTATATAGTAGGCTCAATATAATAGAGATAGTATATATATATATATATATAAGAATAATAGATATAATATATATATATATAGAAAGAGTATATATATAATATAATATAATATAGATTAAATTTATAATATAATTTAATTATATAGATATAATTTATAAAATTATAATTTTTATTAGTTAAATTTTTTTATATATTTTCTTTGAAAACAAGTAAAACAGCCTATTTTTCTAACTACAAATTTACAATTATAAATATGTACACATTATAATCTTGTAATTATTAAAAAAAAGTTGGATAATCCCTAAAATAGTTTAGACAATTTGTTTTAACAATTATTCACTAAGATAAAAGGAAGGGGAAAAAGAATAGAAGAATAGAAGGAAAAAATAGAATTTGGAAAATCTGTATCAATTTATTAATAATTAATTTTTTTAAAAAAATTTGTATTAAAAAAATTTTAAAATAAATTTTGTACCCTTTTTCTTCAAGCCATGTTTTTTTGCCATTCGAAATATAAGCCGCAACAGCACACGTGTTTAGATTTTTCTGTTTTTTTCCGAAATTAAAAATCTTTTAAAGTGATAATTTTTTAGAGAGAGCTGTAATTTGCGCCTTTGTATCATATTCATCCAACACCATATGGAAGTAAAATTCTGCCAGAGAATGATAATATATATATATATAATATATAATATATAATATATAAATATAAATATAATATATTATAATATAGTTATATATATAATATATATAATATATATATATTATATATATATAATCTGAGTTTTGGGCAAGAGCAAAATTCGGAGGATATAGATAAAGATAAGGTTTAGATGTTCAACCATATCGAAAACCTCGTATAGTGAGCTCACGCATCGAAGTGAGTCACGTATTTGTTGCTGAGGAAATAATTAAAGAACATACTAAATATACTCGAAAATGGAGCAATAGCAGCGATAGGTCTTATTCGCGGTGTTAGTCTTGTGTATACTTGATAATTACTACCATCATCGCGGAGGCTCCCAAATTCCAAGGCGATTACTAGAAAGAAACATTGTAACTTATTGGTTATTCCTTTGATGTCGATCATCGCTTTAGCAATGACAAGCTTGACGCTGGCTTTCAAATTTACTAAATGAAAGCGTATATTTTGTAAATCTACATTTCAGTAATCTGTTTGTTTTATGTTGATGTGTATAGTCGAATATCAATTAGTAGTCAGCTACATGTTAAAAATATGAAATTTTTAAGGAGGAAAGGACTTCCACTAAGCTTTCCTGCAATGACTCATTATTGTATTAGTTCACCACGACATTCTTGTCGGACACACTGGACAAGAAACCATATTGTCAGTTTATTTGAAAAAACTAAGTAAGAGCCGCAATGTTCATAAAACTTTACGCATAATACTTGGAGAAAAAACATAATCTCATTGAATAAATTTGTTAGCCGAAGAAGAGAAGAAGAAAATCGTTTGTGAAGATTGTGGAAAGTGAAATTAAGTTAGAGAAAATGGAAAAGGGTGAATGTTCCAGACTTTGACCGAAGGGTACATGTAAGAATGTACATAGACTTATGTAAGAATGTACATAGATGATGTATGCTATTAGATAGTTCTGAAGAGCACCGTTAGCTGTAAAAGAAGTGTGATTCTATAATTTGAAGGTCAGAAAGAGATTGAAGAGAGCTAGTAATAACGGAAGAATTAACAAGACGCAAAGTCATACATTTGAAAGAGATTGAAGAGAGTTAGTAATAACGGAAGAATTAACAAGACGCAAAGTCATACATTTCACTTTACATGTTCTCTATGAACGGAGCATCTCCAGATATGTAATGCATACTCCACACAAGAACAAATGATGCCCAAATTCAGAGCATATAATTGAAGTTGTGTGAAGAACTTCTTAAGACACCTCATCTCTTAGGAGCTTGTTATTTTAGAAAGTATAAGAAACAATGAGCATTTCCTATTCCATGGAGTATTCTCTTGACAAAAAAATTTCATTTATCATTGATCGCACCCACCTAATGTATATCTTGGGTATTACGTGACAATTGAATAACTATAAATCGCAGCATATTTAAAATGAAGCCTTGGCTAATCACAGAGGTGGAATTAATAATATAATTCATTCAAATTATATAATTGGATTGAAATACAAATGTTAATAACATTTATACATATCAATTTTTTACTATTTCTTCGGGAAATCTTATACCTAGCAATACAAGGATCTACTCTTTATGAAAGAATTTTCATCCATTTATAGGTGTAGATTACACTGGTCGAGATAACAAAAGAAACATTTTTCTCCTCCATGAGCTTTTCAAGCTGCTTGATTATACTTAATTCGGATGGTGATGATTTCCCAAATCTGATCTCAGATTGCTCTTTAAACATCCCATTTCTATGCTATCGGCAAACCCCATTTTCATAGATTTTACCACGAAATTAACTCTTTGTCACTGATTGAATTGCTCAAGTTGATGCTCGATGTCTTATTGACTGTTTTAATCTTAAAAGGTTTAATTTTGAAAGTGTGCTTTATTAATATCATTTTATGTACATTTCACAATATATGCCATTATTACATATTACAACTCTATACTGTTAGTCGAAACCATAATATACAATTAATATGTAAATTTTTTCGACTTTCCAGGTTGTGATCTTAATCATATATAAGGTGATACAACATACAACCTCATACATCAGGAAGGAGATGCTTATCGTAATGAACACAGATATCTTATCTGCTACATGTGGTTTTGATTGCGTTTCACCTTTGCAGGTATCCAATAGTTGCGCAACCAATAATACCTTTTGTCAAGAGGGGTATCTTATCCTACTTTTAATAAAACTGAGTTGGGAGAGGACTTGGGAAAAACCCAAGACAAAATATTGTACTCATTCACAAAGTTTGAAATATACATCAAACTGCGTTGTTGAAACTTATGCGATCCATGGTCTTAAAAGAAAGAATGCTAATGCTGAGATCTTGGGAAGCTCGCGTAAAGAACTTCTTTGGGTCACGACCGTGCCAATTGAAACACCAACAAATCATTTGGATAAACTGCTATTTCTGCACTTTCAATGTAAAAGTTCAATAACAACAAAGCAAACACCACTACAATATACCCAAAATGTCCCCATCTACCAGATACCATTGAACACTGAAAACCAGCTAGTGGAGAAAATACCTATGTCTGATTTACTGAGTTATCGGAGATTAATGTGTGAAAAATCAGTTTACCCTCTTCTTACTAGATGAGAGGAAGATGGATATACTGGTCGAATATTTAACGCCTCGTGCTGCAGATCTCCTTGACAACTAACTATGTTTAAGCTACCTGGAATTGAATGATCCGGTAAGAGATTTGTATGTTGCCAAGTAGTAGTCTGTGAATTGTTGGTTGTGCATGTGCCGTGTGCCTGAGTTATTTGAGCTTACCAAAGATTGATTAGAAAAATCAGTACCTCTCTTTCACAGATTGATGAGGGGTAAAGAGATTTTTCTGAACGGAATATACGCCCATCTGTTGCAGGATTCTGATGCAATTGCTATGTTAGTTCAGCCTAGAACGATCTTGAATGATCTGTTAAGAATTTGAAATTTACCAAAAGCAGTCTGCTGAATTTTGGCTTCCAGACTGAAAACGGAGTAAAGATTAGAAATAATCACGGTTGTAAGACCTTCAACTCAAGATCCTATTTGAGTTGTTTGCTGAACTTAAAGTTGTCTCCTCTATGTAAACAGAGTGAAATTTATGAACACTTATGCTGCTTAGTGCGGAGAAAAGACATATCTCCCAATTTAGCTATGGCTACATTAGATTCCTTGTAATTTATCTGTAATTTTGTAGAGAGATTCGTGGGATTGATGAGGTGTATTTCATTTTTCTATTCTTTTAATTTGTGGAGTGTTCTGCTGAGCCGTTTATACTCTGGATCTCTCGAGAATGTTCGTAAAAAAATCTGCGATGAGACTTTTATTTTGATCGTCGCTTACTCTTACATATAATAATGTTACATATATCTTTTTTATTCAGTTTACAGAAAACAGTCTCATATGAAAAAAAAATTATAGCTATTGTATTTACAATAAACTTCGAGTTGTTGCTGTGTTACTCGTAGCCAAGCTATTAACAGATCAAAGTAAATCAGTTAAAATCAGTAAATCAGTTTATACATATCACAAGATAAATCAATAAACCCTCACAAACTCTAATCCCTTACTACCCCTACTAATAGTTCTAGTTGATCTTAATTGATCTATAGTATATCTTAGCTTATATAAGAATAGTCTAATAATTTTATGTTAATAAAATCAATAGACACATAAACTGTATTTATATTTATATTTTGTTTTGTTTACTTTATTAAAACTATTTAAAAAAATTATATATATTTTATTATAATTTGCTATTTAAAATAATTTATGCATATTTACATTTTCCCCTTTTTAATTGTCAGACCTTTTTGAGAGCTTTCAGTTATTTTCCACAAATCATAGTAAGGACACTACAGTACAAATGATCAAAGAAGAGAGGGACCAATTTCCTGCACCTACATCATCAAAGAATACATTCTCTCGTACCCCCGTCATTGATCGGGTGTAAGAATTCTGAACTCTCGAATCTTCATAATTACATCTTCCGATTCTGTTTACGCTGAGCCATATTTGAGGTGAGTATATTATTGTTACTGTCACGACTCCCAGATAAGATAGATATGTTGTATATATAATATTATTTGTGAATCCATATCTCTTGTGATGGTGGTTTTGTGATAGTACTCATTTTCAGCAAACTTCGTCATTATAACAAGAGTGAAGATTAATAGTTTACCATTTCTTATCTCTCCCGTTTCATTTCAATCTGTTGCTGTATCGTTCTATGTAAAATTTTCCTAACTCACCTATCTTAAAGCAGCGTGATAGACTCCAAGTAACTTAAGTGGCAAATAAAAACCAGACGTATAATACTAGTTTCTTCATCAATTTGAGCTCTTCTTTCAGTCTACCAAGAACATTCCGTAAGGAATATGCTTTGATAATATAACATCTACGTATATGTATTCGTATAGGTGTGAATATAACATTATTGATCTTAATTATTTTGTGTACATCCCCAAAAGTCTGAATTATCTCTTAGCATAATATAATCACTAATGCGCGATTTAAATAAACTTTTATACTTTATTTTTTTTTTGTTTTCTTATAAATCTTACTTTCTAATTTGCTTCATTGATCTAACTTTCCATTGCATGGTCCATAACAATAACTTTGCTTATTTACTCTTTATTTCTATTGTTTTGTATTCAATATAACTCTCCTAAACGCTCTTAAAACAATTTGCTTCATGTATTCTCACATATACCTTAAAGAAAGCAGTAAAAAATATACTAAGTAAAATCGCGCGTTAAATGCAAACTGTAACTTTGATGGCCTACCCCTCCATTTTCCAAACACTATCACAGAACACCAATTTCTCCAAGAACTTTTAAAATCCTGACCATCTATGATCTATATTGATCTATTGATTCATATATTAAATTATTTTTGTTTTTACTTAAACAAGTTAAAACAATAAACACAATTAAAAATTAATCTATAGTAATGATGCTATTATTTGTTTTGTTTTCTCTTTATAAAGGCGTTAACCGCATTGAGTTGAAATATTGCTTTGACTCGAAATTTTTTTCGTCTTTTGAAGATATTATGCTTTATAGTGTAGATTTTGTTGCTCTGAGAACATAAAAAAATACATTAAACTACTTAGAGATTTAGTTTGGATGGGCATGTGCTGTTTATGTGTTGGGATGTATAATCTTTACCAAAAATTACGTGTGGCAGAATTTTTAAGTGAGAGCGCTTAGTTTATAGACTAATTGAAATCTCTCAGAGAAATCAATACTAGTACCCATTTGATACATTACTCAACTCACAGACCTACCAACTCTACCAATTGCACTGTTTGATTTTAAATTCTATTAATGATCGATTGCATATTTCAAGCATATTTGTAAACATAACACAAGTTCAACAACTTTTTGTATGTTATTTTTTGTCTCTTGATTTCTCTTTTGCAACCCTATTACGGGATATATCTTTCTAAAAAATTATTCGTTTTTCACTATATGTTAATATACTTAAAACAAAATTTGTGCATAATTAGTCTAACTATATAACGCATTAAGCAAGCTGATAACGCATTCATCTATAAAAATCATCTAAAAAGTTACGGAAAAAGTAGTTAATCCATAAGAGGTAAGCTATCAGATAGCGGGTTAATTCAAGACACCAAATCCTCATACCCTTACTGTGAGTGGCATATGGATCTCGAAGTACTAATTAATTAGATAATTCATATTGATCTTATTTGTACTCTCATAGTGTCAACTTTATGTAATGTGTAGGATATGACCTACTTTATTCTCAGACTTCAGAAATAACATCTTTGGATGATCTATGTGTTATTCATATAAGTTGTATGTTCTGTTTGTACTGTAAACAAGGGAATGAGTGAGTACTTTCCTATATTACATATTTAATAAACTTATATACACTTACTATTTATCATTAATTTGGAATTTTTACAATTTTTGTTACAAGTATATTATTTCTATGATTTTTTTTTCACTAAATATAATACTTTTAAACATTTGATCCTCTCATTATTACTTGTGATATACTATATAAAACTTTAAGTTTTTTATATATTTTGTGTCGTTCCAACTTATCATTCTATACATTAAATACTCGCGATTTTCACATAATTAATCAAATATATCTTATTGTGAGCTATGCGAGAAATTCATAATAGTATATACACTCTCAGTGCCATATCCTCTCAATATCCCTTCTTGTGAGTATCATGTATGTTAACTATGGTAATATCTTGTCCTTATTACTGGTACGATTTAATGTTAAGGTCTGTATTCAACTCTTCAAAATGAAAAAATATGTATTTGCTGTTTACTTGAAATTGCCTAAGTAGGTTTTTATTACTTATTCAATTAAACCTGATTGTTAATAGTGACGAAAAATCGGAATGATAAGATTTTGAAATTATCACCCCAGATAAATACTCACTTTAAAACCGTTATGGAAAATACCTTTTGTCGGAAAAGTGTAAATGTGTTGGGAACTCTCTTGATCGAAGTGTGTGATATCATATTAGAACTCTATTATAGTATTTATTAAAGTTCCAATAATCTTATTGGACACTTTCGGAGATCAGAATAACTAAGTGCTGCAACATTAACAACTCTGTATATCATTAGGGAGATGTTGGAGGTTTATGACTTTGAAAAAGGATGGTAAGCCTACCCAATATTCATGTTTTTTGAAGCATTTACTTCTATAATTTCTTATTATTTAAGATTTTGTCTATTATATAAGTATAATAATTTTTTAGTTTTTATATCATAGAGAAATTAAAAGTCTACTAATTAATTATCGGAATATGATTATATAATTAAAATAAATTTGCATATTGTATAATACCTTAAAGCCCAGTTATTCTAAATCAGATATAAAAATATACAATAAATAACTGTCAATTTTATCCTCCCTCCAAATAACCCGCTTATCTGTCCTTCTTATGATTGATCTATTGAATGCTTAGTTGATCTAATGCATCGTAATAAAATTATTTTGATTGATATACTTATTTTGATTTCAAAGTATAATTTTTTGATTATTTATATATAATAATTTAATATTATGATTATTATGCTACTGTATATCTTTGTTTCCCTTCAACTTTTATATTTTCTTTTGTTAATTTGCTTTCATTATTTTACTATATACTAATTTTATTTTTTTAGACTAAATATGATAATTTATTTTTATTTATTACGTTCTTATTCTTGTAATTTTTATTATAAATTTTTTAGTGTATTTTATACTATATAAAAATAAATTATTATAATTTCCTTTTATTATTATTCCTTTCATGCAATATATATAATAAAAAAAATATTAAAATTGATAATTTTTTAGTAATACTTTTTACATTTATCCATTTTACCCTTAATAATTCTAATTAATTAAATCATATAGTTTATAAATATATAATATGTCCGCATTCTATCTTTCTAATTGTGATATGCTTACTTCTTACATTACCGTTTCTGTGATCATATATTATGAATTATTATCTATATTGATATTATTATATATTTTGAATTTAATGTTATTATGATATTCTTAGTTATTTTCTGTTATTAGATATTATCAGACAATTGGATCTCGGATACTCTCTCAAAAATAAATCTTTATTATTTTTATATTATTTATTTATTTGTTATTTGTTTTTATCTTATAATACATTTTATCGGTTTATTTACAAAATATATAATTATTTATTATTTATTTATATCATTTTAATTAATTTTGTATTAT
>JABUQX010118466.1:0-10000 GCA_015478945.1 Trachelipus rathkii
CGAGAGAAGATATAAGAGGACCGCTATGCGCGAAGATTAAATATATAGCCCAATAAGCATGACTGATTATGTCAGTTTCGGAAAGTAGTGCGATGACTTTTTGATTATGAAATATCAACTGGCATTACCACTACTACAAGCGAAGATTCGATAGATATGGAGGTTTCTCAAATTTTTTGCCGAATAAAAAATAAAAGTCTTTACTGGTAATCTCAATCAGTATCTTTTCCTGAGTGTTTTGCAGTTGTTCATTTTTTAAATATACAAATAAGCACACTATTCACCTACAACTACCTATAATTCATCCAAGCATGCGTATAAGAAGACCAATCCATTATATATAGTTTTGGTAGGTTATATTCATCTCGCTAGCATAAAGAGGCATGAACTGTTACAGATGAAAATGCTATTATACTAGTTTATGATAATTTATTTAATAAGGAAATTCAGTGTATGAGAAAAATCAGGTTTCCTAATCTTTTTAGTATTCTCATCAATATTTCTTAGGCAATGTAGAGCTTAATATATATATATAATATATATATATATTATATAATATATAATAATATATAATATATATTAATATATAATATATATAATATATATAAGTAAATATACATATCCATTTTCACAAAAATACAAAAATATAAATAAAATTTAATTAACATTCACCTACGTATCCCTTATATCGACCAACCGAAATAGTAATTATTTAACCTTTCTATTTATATATGTAACGTTGATATGGTCATTTATAATAGTAAAATTAATACGCCTTATTTAGAATTGAGCTCTAATAAAAGTCACACACTCTGTGATTTGTGACATACACTTTAAAATGATTGATAGCAAATTTATTGTTTTCAAGTTTTCACTACATAAATTTTTGTATATTTTTATTTAATATGTAATTATGGGTTTAATAATCAAATACGCTAATACATGTTAGAAAACATCATGCAATATTTAAAGGAAAATCTCGGGTATGATTAACCAGATGTAAATCCGGCGACAGATATGCTCAGGTAATGTATCGAATAGCTCCGAACCAACAGGAGAAGAAAGCCCAAGTATGCTGTGGTAGAGATAAATGTTGGTTATCGCTAAAACAGCATGAGAAATCTTTTCTAGATATCGATGTAATCCGGAATCACGCTTTACACCAAGACTTTTACTCTGTTATCACGGGATAGCACTTCGCACATACCCCTGAGATTAAGCTCCACGAGAAACACGTGTGTGTGGAATGTTCGATAAATATTATATACTACGTAATATCCGTAAATCAGTAATCACAATGAAACCTTAATTGGATTCGAAATTATCTACACGAATCCGAATTCACGGAATTCATAGGGATAAGAGAGAGAACGGATATCGAATCTACTAGAAACCGATTCGGATTCGCCTAGCACATACACTTAGATATTAATATAATTAATATATAATTTTATTTATTTATATAATAATATATATATATAATTATAATATATTATATATTAAATATATATAATATATATAATTAAATAATTATATATATATAATATTATATATATACTATATATAATTATTAATATATATATATTAATATCATATATATATAATATATTATATATATATATATATATTAATATAATATATATATATATATCTTTATTATATATATATATAATATATATATATATATTTAATTATATATATTAAATCTATAGTTAGAGAAGTATAATCTATACTCAACGGTAAATCACCTAATCAACGAGAAGTCGAAACCCTTAATATTATATGACTCACAGCTGAACTTGAGTCATCACATATTTACGCAATAATTTTTCTAATTGAGATGCAGAATAGTTGCTTATTAATATATATATATATATAATATATATATATTAATATATTATATTTATTAATATTATATATATATATATATATATATATAATTAATATATATTATATATTATAATTAATATATATTATATATATATATTAATATTTTAATTAATATATATATATATAATATATTTACTTTGTGTGACCTAGTAGTTGAAATTAGCACTTTGGAGATGGGAGTCTAGAATCTATATGAGGCTTTACGTCGCACTCAGTGAGATGATGCGTATCACAGTTATTAATTATTATAATATATATAAATATATATTATAATATATATTAATATAATATATATATATATATTAATATATATATTAATATAATATATATATATAAATATATAATATATATATATATTAATATATATATATATATAAATATAATATATTATATACTATATTATATTAATATATTACTAATTATATATACATAATATATGGACATAAAGTATAGAGGCTATTGCTCTTATTTTGATCTAAAAAGGTAATTATTTTTAAGTATATACTTATATTATTAGATACATGGATGCAAATATAAAAAATAATAGGTAAAAAATTTAAGGAATATCTGTTATTTATTATGAATGTTTAATAATTTCAATAAAAATAGTAAGTAAATACTTAACTTTATGTATAAGGTATATATATAATATATAATTATTACGTCTTTACCCTACTAGCTGAGTAAGAATAAATATATTATCTAACCTATAGTAACATTAACTTTTTCTATAGACTTCTTTCAGGTGCATAGAGATGTAGATAGCGTGCTTTGCGAGGGAAAGATTCTGGTTTGTAGGTTTTAGTCCTCGCACCAGACTGTCCAAATGTATGTGTGTTATAACAAGTCCGGCTAACGGCACCTCCAGACACCATCAGGATATATGGCGGTTTGGTACTATCAAACATTATGAGCTCTCCATACGGCGGCGAGTCATTATTAACAAATTAAACGCATTAAAATCACATAAATACCTCAAGAACACACGTAAGTCCGACAAGATAGCTAAGTCTCTGCAACGTCTTATCACACACACAAAAGGTAGTTTAATTAATTAGTTATAGTTATAGTACTAGAATAATGTAATTTAATATATACTTTTCTTGAGCACGAATGATAAAAACTCTTTATAGTTTCTTGAGAATCAGCCAATTATTGACGCCAATTAAAGAGAGAGTAAATAGTTGTTAATTTGTATCCGATATTTAATTTATACAACAATACTTCTTTCTATACGGAGTAAATCGTTCTACCATCCTTCCTCCTAACGCTCTCATATAAAAATACGTAAAAGGACTAGGAGATATCTTCTCTATGATTAAATCCTAATATACAAAAAGAGATTAAGTCTCTGACGTTTCTATTAATTCAAGCAGCAGTTTATTGAGTGTCATTTGAGAGCGTCGTGTATTAGAGCACCTATCACTTCACTAAACATATATCCTAACCATAATAACACTTACTATATAAATATTATATTCGCTATCCTACCATATAGTAGTACAAGAAACTTAGGAGATAAAAATATAATATAATAGGTGTTAATATATTTAATTTTATATGATAATCAAAGTTCAAATACCAAATATTCTGATACTATATGCTGATAAAAGGAGATATCCTTGGTGAGTAGAGAAATGACTAGGGTTAAGTTATCGCTCACATACAGTCCAATGCCAATTAAATAATAGGTACCTATATACTAACCTAATAATACATATCACTGCTCCTTTACTGAAATAATTAATTTATGACCACTATACCTTTGAATTCCACTCTGTAACAGATGTAGTATGAAGAGGTCCTACGGTCAAATACGGAGTCCAAGAAAGGGCTCATGAGCATGACGTATGGGAAAAGTGAGAGGGGACGTATATCTCACATCGCGAACCAGCGAACACATCCGACAGACCTGCAAATACCAAAGAGTCAACGCGTAGATGGTTCCGCCAAGACCCTCAACGTACTCTTCAGCACCTCCAAGAAAGCGGATAAAATTAAGTATCCTATTACTACTGGTATATCGTTCCGAAGGTACACTGAGAGATATCACTATACCGATCTACCTGCCATCTCATGTGTTACCTCTATTTGGGTATATACTATACTTATATATATATTATTAATTATTAATATAATATTATATTACTATATATATATATATATATATTAAAATATTAAATATATATAATATTATTATATATATATATATATATTATATTATAATTATATTATATATATATATATATATAATATATATATATATAAGCTACTTATATATATACTATATATATTATATATATAGGCTGATAAGAATCGAACTCTATGCAATTTGAGAGACTCACCATGCCATGAGCGTTCAGAGAAGCATATTATAATGTGTATACTGAGCTTAACAAGTTCTTATAGGAATTGACTCAATATATATATATACTGTACTAATTTATTTATGGGGGTAGTAACGTAGTACTCAGTATAAAAGGTTCTAAATAAATTTACTCATATATATATATATACATATATATATATATATATATAATATATATATATATATATTAATTATATATATATATATATATATATATATAATTATATATATATATATATATATATATATAAATTATATAATATATATATATATATATATATATATAAATATATCACTCAACCTTTGCCACCCTAAATAAAATCCTGCCTACGCCATAATAATAATATATTAATATATTAATATATATATAATATATATATATTAATATATTATATATATTATTAATATAAATATATAATATATATATACTATAATATACTATATATATAATATATTATATATAATATATAATAATATAATTATATATATATATAATTATATAAATATTATTATATATAAAACTATATAATAATACTATTATATATAAAAATATATCAGAGCTGGGACGCGCCTATTAAATTTTTTTTGAGTGCGCCTGCGCCTATGCGCCTATGCGCCTTTGTGCGCCGGACCTAGTGGGCCTAGCGCCTATGCGCCTATATTTTTGTCACAATCAGCGCCTATCGTCTTATGCGCTCATAAGCGACTTTTGCGTCCGGCACCAGTGGCTGTTTGCTAAATATATTTAGCAAAGTTAAATCATTTATGCAATTATAATATAAATAGCATGCTTTTATAATAAGGAAGAAAAAACACATTTTAAATTAATTTTTATGTATATAAACACACGATAAAACTAATATTATATCACACGTTCCCCTTCCCTCCCCTGTCTTAGTGGTTCATAGTTTATTTCCCTATCAATACAGGAGGCTCACTACGAGTGCTGAAAGAGTTCAAAATTTTCAGAGTCCCTCACATAAGTTATGCTAATATATATATTATATTTGTAGTTTAAGAACTATCTAGAACTAGATATATATTAATATAATATATAATTAATAAATAATATATATATTATAATATAATATAATATTATATAATTAATTAATATATCTAATATATAATATATATAATTATATATAATACTAATATATATTAATATATATATATATATATATATAATATATAATATAGTATAATAATATATATATATATATATATATATATATATAAATATATAATTAATTAAATAATATATATAAATATTATATATATATAAATAATTATAATATATACTATATATATAATATATAATATATATTAATATATATATTATAATATAAAAGTTTTACACTGGCTTTATTAGAATGATTAACCAAGTATTTGCAACGCTGTCTAAGTTCTTTAACTTTTAAGGGAGAAAAAAAAGGATTTGTTTCCTATGTTCATTAGTAATATATAAGGACGCGCTTATAAATGGGCGCAGAGAGATATTAGGCTATGAGCGCTCTACTTATTGAGCTTAGTTCCTGACCTATTTAAAAATATGTAGCTGCACCTAATGTACGCCCTTTGCGCCTAACAAATTGATAGTTATGAGCAGTACCATAAGACGCAAATATGATACGCAACTTAGGTATGGACGCAACGCCCTACTCTAGATATTAAATATATATATATATAATATAATCTATAAAATATATTAATTATAATATATATATATATTATTATTATATAAATTATATATATATATAATATATATATATAATATTATATATAATTAATATATATATAATATATATATATATATATATATATATATATTATAATATATAGATAATATATATAATATATTTATATATATATAATAAGTTAATATAATATTAATATTATATATATATATATTATATATAATAACTATATATATATATATAATTATATATAAATATATTAATAATAATATTAATCAGTGAGGTTATTGTGGAGTCGGAGTACTGAGGAGTCGCGGTAGTATCGGGAGTCCATAGATAGATATATTTGAAAGAGAGTGGAGTCGGATAGCCGTGAGAGTCAGAGCCGTAGCAAATATATGAAAAAGAGGGTGGAGTCGGAGTCGAGTCGGAGTCGGTTAGTACGAGTAGTTCAGGAGTCGATGAGAATCTGAGTTACGGTAATTATTTGTAAAAAGAGGGTTAGAAGTCGGTAGTACTGAGAGATCGAAGAGTCAGAGTATACAGGTATAGTACGGAGTCGGGTCAAAGTCGGTAATTTTCAAAGGTAGTGGAGTCGTAGTCGGTAGTACGGAGTCGGGAGTCGGAGTCCGGAGTCGGAGTCCGGAGTCGGGTAAATTTTCGAAAGGTTGGAGTACGGATTGGAGTCGGAGATCTGAGGTAATTTTACCTAAGTAAAGGTACTGAGTCGGATGAGTCTAGGAGTTGGAAGTCGGTAATTTTCAAAGAGGGTGGAGTCGGAGCAGAGTCATAGGAGTATCGGAAATTATTTTATGAAACCTGAGACCTCTACAACCCTTAATTAATATAATATTAAATTATATATATATATATATATAACTACTATATATATATTAAATAATATAATATATATATAATCATATATATATATATATATATTATATATATATATAACTATATATATTAATATATATTACTGGTTATCATATTAATTAAATTAATTATATATAAATTATAATATAATTGAGGGGTCCAGTATTAATTTACATACTAGGTTAGAGGTTTTAGGTTATATAGGTCTATCCCTTAGAGGATAGTTTCTCGTTTGTATTTAAGACACAATGCTATAAGTTATATCAAGTTATGAAATAAGTTTTGAGTATCATGATAGTAGCACAGAGTATAATATATAGTATGTAAAGTACCAAAAACACATCTTTTCGTAACCTAGAATTAGCATGAATCTTATTAACCGTAAGACCTCATAACATATATATTAATTTTGACCGACGATGCGTAAGCACAGATATAGCCAATATAGATGGCTGTCTACGTTGTCCAGTAAATCAGAATCAAAATCTAGATAGGAATTAGTAACTTAATAAATCATAATTTATATAATATATATATAATATATACATATATATAATATTATATATATATATATATTAATATATATAATATAATATATATATATATTATATATTATTATATATATATATATATATATTATATATATATATATATATAATATATTAATATATAATAATTATATCTATATATATATATATAAATATATATATATATATATATAATATATATATATTAAATAATTAATATATTATATATATTATATATATATATATATTAATATATATATATATATATTATATATATATATTTATATATATTACTTTTCGCAGTTTTACTAATATTAATTATACTTTTAGATATATCACTGAGTTACAATAACATTATATAGGATGATTATAGATTATTTATTACAGTAGTAGATTCTAATATGAGAATGATATCAGAGACACACACAACCAATCACAACTACACATCCATATATATAATATAATATATATTATATATATATAATATATATATTATATAATAATATATATATATAATTAATTATATTATATATATAATATATATAATATATATCTATATATTAAATATTAATAATATTATAATATATATTATTATATATATATATATATGATATATATATATATAATATATATATTAACTAATATATATATATATTAATTAATATTATATTATTAATAATATAAATTATTATAATATATTAATATATATATATAATATATATTATATAAAAATATTAATAAGATTATATATATAATATATATGATATATATATAATATATAATATTAATATATAATTCCAATTATGTCGTGATTAATGTAAATAATCACTATGCCTGTTAAAAAAATAATAATATTATACTAGTTATTTATAAATTTTATATTATTAGTATTTTTTAATTGAACTTGCATATAGGATTTTCTTAAGAAAAAAATTATTTTATGTGGATAACTTGTATAATTCTATTTATAATATACTGGCAATAGTAGAATAAATTGTATTATTATTTTATTCCACAATTACTCATTAATTATTAAAATCTAATTATAAATCTATAACTCTAATATCTTATTTATATTATGTTATTTATTTATAAGATAATTTTATATAGTTTCATGCCCATCAAAGTATGTATGGTTTCTTAGAGATATTAAATCGACCACGCAAAAAATATAAAAATATTAAATATGTTGTTCAAAAAGATATGTAAATATCATGTAGAATCTGTAGACATATATCAGAAAAGCTTTATTTTTCGTCAAATCAATTTTTTACTTGCCTCTGTTATATAACTCATCAAAGAATAAAACAAACATTTGTGCTAAGTATTATGCGTCAAATATAATCATGCAATGTAAATATTGACTAAGAAAAACAATTAAAATTGATTAAAAATACAATAAAAAAACAGACCTTATTATTCACATAATGACTAAGCACTCAAAAGATATTATAATATTAATATATTTATAATATAATTATATTAAATTCCTGCAGGACTTTCCAGAATATATATATGATGCATTAATCATAGATACAGTATTATGCTTGCTATTCCAAAAATATAGTCTCTTATCATAATTATGGGAATACCCATTCAGCCCTTTAATTATGTCCATTATTATTATTATTCCAGCCACCTTTAATATTACTTATTCAAACACTCCTCTCTATCACTCTCATTATGCTATTACACTACAAACATCAACGTCAGAATATGATATTATCATATAAAAAATTTAAAATTATTTACCTTTTAAGGCATTAAATTTCAATTCATACAGAACTTTTATTTTATTGTTAAAAGGTTTGAAGATTATTAATTTACGGGGATATAAAGATTCATAAATTATCTATCATTCTTATTTCACAGAACATTTAATTGCAGTGGAGAAAATTTAGTGGAGTATTATGTTTAATAAACGTTCATTAATCTGAGGACCATATCGAGTAATTGAGCCAGTCTAATATATAATACCCTTTAATAAATTATAATGCTTAAAGTACTTTTTGCAATAAAACCTGTTTCATCAGCCAGTCATATTTATTTATATGTAGTGAGAGTGAGAATAAAAGATATTTCTCGATCGAACAATGGTATATCGATTAATCACCAATTATATATATATTATATTCACTCCTATATTTTAGATTTAAGTTTTTTTTTTTATTAAAAATTGAGTTATTCATTATCTTTTTCACTCAATTGCCCACTACTATTGGGTAAACTATACTACCAAAAACCTAGAAATTGATGGTACTATATTAGATTTTTAATGTATAAACTCATTATATATATAATAATTTACAAAGGCAGGGTGCAAGCTCAGAAGTTAATTTATAAGAATCTATGAAACATATTTATTTTATATTTAGCATTTTATTTATTGTATTTATACATTATATTTCATTTAGACGCAACTGAGAATGAACAAATAGAAGTTTGAAGGCCGAGCTTGCTGTCCGCGCGTAACTTTTTTTAACGAAGGCGTCGGCTTGCAAATCTAACACTAAATTTCATTTAAACATAATCAGAGATGCAATATATATACGTATTGGATTATACATTAATGCAGATATCGGTTGCACACTTCCATCCATCAGTCCTTTTAACATTTAATATCGGAATGATCGAGGACCGATATCTCA
>JABUQX010118466.1:15000-17611 GCA_015478945.1 Trachelipus rathkii
ATGAAAACAAAAATATATTTAAAACCCAAAATATATAAATAAATTATTGTAGCACGAAAATAAATTTTAAACTCTTTAACTTTGATGATAAGTAATATTATTAAAATAAATTATCAATGTAAATACTTTATATGTAAGGACTTTACCTGAATACTTCAACTGTGTAAAGTCTCATGTACGCAAGAAAGCGTCTGCGGTGTATACGGACTCCTCAAAGATACACACATAAAATTTCAACAAAAGATAAACTATTAATATTATTTATCGTTATTAAATAATATTAAAATAACCCCTCTTGGGTAACATTTAAATAATAAAACCAAAATTGCTTTAAAACACCAATAAATAAATTAAATAATAATATTTACACAGAAACACTTCTAATATAAGCTTGCTTTGTAAGCACGAAATGACAAACTAACGCAACACTTTGCAAAAGCAGCAATCATATATCAGGATTACCAATCGAGAGCACACACATCCTAATGACATCGAACAAAGATGGGAAAAAGGTATGAAAATACTCTGCAAGCATATTTATAGGAGCTATTGTATACGTGATTACATTGATATCCAATTACAAACTAGCACCATCAGTACATCAAAACATATATACATCTTTCACCTGAAAACAGAAGCTAAATAGGTAGGTACAGATAGGAGAAGAGGCGTGGTTTGCGACCCTGCTAAAGAGAAAGGAAATTAAACTAAATATTTAGTCCCATTAAAAAATAAAGAAAAAGACAAACCATTATTGAGAAACTGAGAATCCTTTGCTGACTTGACGGTTCTTCCTCTCTTGATTTTTCATCTTCACAAAATACAAAATAACCCACAAAATAAGGAGTATCTATCACCACATTTGCGAGCGGACCTCTTCTTACCGTACTGTCTAACAAACGCATTGTCGCATGTGTTCCTGTATAACACTCTTTAGGTACATACTTTTCACGTACTACCACTGAATTGCATCCACTATCTCGGAGTATCTGAACTCGAAATCCATTTACTGTCCCTTATGTAATCGGCAAATGGTGCGAATATTCATCTGCGGCGCTAACCATACATATATCAACTGGGAGAGATGGTTCTTCACCTGAATTTATCAGGGCTTTTCTTCTATTTACAATATCAACTGACGCTGCAGTGTTTTTCCCATCTTCCCTTTGCCTATTATTGTAACCGTTAAAATTTCTGCAACTATTATTAAAATATGGACGCGCTCTGAAATCACGTGCCAAGTGCCCTCTCTTTGAACATCTGTAGCAGGTAACTATTCCTCTAGGTTCGCTGCTACTACGGCGGTGTTCAATTTTGTCATTATTCCCGTTGTTAGTCTTTGTTCTATTATTCATAGGTCGTGATGTGTGTTGGCTCGTGGTCTTTTCGTTATCGTTTCTGTGATAACCTGTATTGTTTCTACCTTTAAAATTGCTATTGCTATTGTGACTGTTGGTATTGTGACTTTGACTGTGTGTATGACTTGAAATTAGACTGATATTATGAGCTTCCAAATAATTCTCTGAGCTCGTAATAATTTCATCAATATCTTTTTCATTTTTCTCTTTTAAGCATGTGGCAAGCTCTTTCGGTACCTTGTTAATATATTTATCAATTGAGAAGAAATTAATTAGATCGTCCGTGGTCATCTTCACATTGCCGCTGTCACCCATTTTCTAAGTGTTTCGACGATCTTCCTTATATATACCCTTGGACTATCATCATCAGTAGGGCTCATACTTTTGTATTTAGAACAATAACCACTCTCTGTCAGGTTATATCTTATAAGTAGTGCTTTCTTCAAATCATCATAAGTCTTTAATTCCTCCACTGTAAAATTATTAAACACTTTTACTGCTTTCCCAGTTAAAAAAAGATCCGAGGATTAGTGCAAATTTTTCCTTTGGTGCATCATTCATTACTGCCTGTTTTTTCAAATAACAGTAAGTACTCCTCAATATCATTTGATTTCTCATCGAAGTTTGGTAACTTTAACTTTGGAAATCTACTGGCATAAGGGGCATTATTTACAATAGGAGAGCTTTGAGAGGCATTAACTGCAGCATCATCTGTCTTTGGCGGTCTTCCGCATTTAATTTCATTTTGAGAATCCTTTCCTCCGATTCTCTAGCACTTTAATCAGCTTCTAATTTCTTTTCTTCTAAAGCAGCAGCTATCTTCCGTTGCTCCGATTCACTCTCCAATTGAAGCTTAAGTTTCTTCAATTCTATTTCTTTTGCTAACTTCTTCTCCTCCATCTCTTAAGCTAATCTCTTTTCTTCCATCTCCGCTTCTTTTGCTAATCTCTTTTCTTCCATCTCCCTCTCTCTAAGAATTTCTCTATCTTTGGCTCTCTCGTCCCTTAGAAAATTCATAGCTTCCTGCCCAGATATTCCTAAGGTTCTGCACATCTCAACTAGTTCCTCACTTAATGCCATTCTGATCAATTGTTAAATATATTCACGTCAACAGTCACCTTTTTTCAAAATTCGTAGACCACAAAATTTAAGTGTTGTTTTTTCAAATTTGACCCTCGTGATGAACGCATAATTTCTTATATGCTTTAACAAATTTCAAGATATATATATATAAATATATATAATATCCTAAT
>JABUQX010118468.1:0-12500 GCA_015478945.1 Trachelipus rathkii
TGTGCTCTGGTGTAATATCATGTAACATCTAATTAAATCTATCAATTTAAATATAATTAGATAACGGTTATTTTATTTTAATATGAACCTGAAAATCGGCCATTCATGTAAAATGGCCAGCATAACATCCGCTATTCAGTTATTGAGACTTATAAAAAACTTATACTACTATTATATTACTTATATACCACTATAATATACCCTTTGAGTCATGAGGATTTATTCAAGTGAAGAGATGTAGTTTGAGGATAAATACTAGATCTTATTCCTATCTCATAATAATACCTGCTAAACTGTAGCCTTAAATGATTAACAAAGGCTCACATGCAATACTCTAAGTATATCACTACTTATATAAAATTAGCATATCAAAGACAAATGGTACTCAGCTAAGATAAATGATAATGATGAGGGATTATTATTCATGGACAATATAGATACTCCATGGAAAAAATAGATTATTATTATAAATATAGCTTTTTGTGCTTCTAGTAATAGTTGTTTTATTAAATTATATTGTAACAAAGCACTTTATGAGTAGACTACTTCACGTAATACTCTCAATAAAGCGTATATAAAAGTATACTTAATTTATAGTATACTATACACTGATCTATACCAATGTCAGTAAATATTCAAGTCACATATGAAATTTTAAACACTTTAATAGGTCAATAAGCATAGGTGTATATCGTCACAATAATCACATATGAAAACTTGAGATGTATGTAACGTACGATCGGTACAATGTCTCTATGGCTTCCAGAGAAGAACTGCGTTGCAAAACGTTAAGCGTGAAACCGAACTGTATGAAAACTCAAATTATAATATATAACATAAGCATAACGATACCATCTTCCAATTTCCCCTAATCCCAATGTTCTTGAGGAGATATATCGATTCTTTTTTTATTATCTATCAACTACTCCTCAATGCGTTTCTTCATTATCCTTTAATAATATAGTACCCTTATATATATATTTATCTCTATATATTATTAATTATTTATATACTTACTAATATATACAAAATTTACCTATATAAATACTAATATCAATTATTATATTATTCTATTATTATATTCTTTAATATTATATTCTGAAACTTTCTATAATTTATCTATAATACTTTAATCACCACAATATAACATTTTTATTTTTATTAAAAGTATATTATTACTATCACTATATATATACATCAATATATATAATATAATAAAATATAATTATATATTATATTGATAAACGTAAGATTCGTTTTCTGACTCCAAATCGATATTCTCAAGTTAGAAACATAAAATTCAGTAAATGAATCGAGGATATACCTGCATAATATGGCAAAAGCTAATCAGAGATTTTTTATACGTTGGCTTGATTCATTACCTTGGCATATTCGAGTAGCGCCGCGAAGAAGAATTCATATATATATAGTATATCAAATATATATTAATTATAAGCCATCATATATATATCTTATATATTATATTATAAAAGTACATTGTATTATATATCTTAAATCATGATTTAATTCCATACTTGAGCTATACTCGTGGTATAAAGTTCCATTTATTACCTACCTTAATATACACCTTTTACCCGCCATGTCCCTAACCTATATTGAGTCATTAACTTATATTAGTACATTCCAAGTTACACACCACATATTTACATATTTTTTACACTATCTCGCTCAAATATCTTTTCAAGTATATATTCATGCATGTGCGATCATATACGGAATGTCATCTCCTCTGGTGTTCCTTGCTGATATCAGAATATCGCAATCTGTGAATGAAGATTTCATTCGTCAGAAATGAAAATTGTGAAAAATGATTGTGCGTCTTTATGTAATTGTTGCCAACATTTTCGTAAAATTAATCATGTAATTACAAGGTCTTTGTGAAAATTAAGATAATGGACATGTCGAAATAAAACGAGATCATGTTTTCCAGGGTAGTAGCCTAGTAACCTATCCAAAGATGAGAGATTTGAGCATTTCCTGGCAAGCTATAGCAATGAGAATTTCCATATAGTGTCATTTATTGCCTCCTCGCTTAACTTAATCATTTTTTAATTTTTTACTCAAACAAACTAATCGTAGGTTGTCCTACGGTTTACGTTGGCAACGACAATCAATGCTCAGGTTAACGCGATATATGGAATCTACGAACAACGCACAAGAACATCCGTCTAGATATGACCGTCTTGACATGGTGCGGCTTTTAACCTCAGTTACATGATAAAGTTTTGGTTTAGTGTTCCCCAGAGTCATAGCTTTACACGCACCATATCTACAATCTCATCTAATGGTTAGGCATCTAGGCCTCCTATCGGCCAAATCGAACAGAAATCCTTTGTATAGATTGAGATCGCACTGTACATGGCTTTCTTTAAAGTTGACTAGGTTTATTGTATAAAATATGTTCCCGGTCTTTATGTGTACACTACTAAGATTTATTCATACTATATTTATATATATTCTTATATTATTTTTTAATATAATTATATTTTTGAATATTGTATATAATATTATTATATCTTTTGACTATCAATCAGTATCCATGTTCTTTATTATACTATATATATCATTAATATATATATTTATTCGTAAACAGTTCGTTTTTTATTTATCTTTTCACTCGGAACCTTTAATTAATCATATTATTATCTTCATTTTCATTAAGATTATCATAATGATAAAGATATAAGTATTTAATATTTACAATTATTAATTATCTATCTATTATATCATAATATATATATCTATATAATATAATAACTCACTTATGAAGATTATATATTTAATTATTATATATTTATTATGTTGTTATTTATATGTAATTAATAAATTATATAATATTATATAAACAATTATGTATTAATACTGTAAGTTTCATATTTACTTCATACATATATCTTTATATATATCCATTCGACAAAATCTCGATATTCCGATTATCGAGATATAATTCAAATAATCGGAAAGTGTCAGGAAACATGAAATTTGTTTTTACCTTACAATTACATTTTATTAATTCATGTTAGGTTCAGCTTGTCCCTGGAGTTTGGTTTCGGTCTCCGGACATGCGTTATAGATCTCTTTTCTGTGTTCGATCAGTTGGGCCCCCGCTAGTCTCGTACTAGCAGGGTTACCATTCCCGTAGAAACTTTGGTTCTATTGAGATATTGCATTTATACTAATATATGTATATATAATATCTCTTTTTAAGATATATAATCTTTTTTCTTTAATATCTTTATTCAAATATATCACTAATAAATTTTTATCATATAACTCTTTATATAATATATATTTATATTAATATATTATTATTCTAATTATCATCTATATAATTTATAATATATAAATTATTATTAATAATATATATAATAATGAATAAATATATAGTATTATATTTGTTTAATAAATTAATATATTATATATTATATATAATTCTATATATATATATAAGATTATTATATATAACTTTATATATATATTAATATTTGTGTATATTGTGCTATTTGAGTGTGTCGTAGATAATTAGTATTACGTAATAACTTCCGGGAGGTCAACACACTGTATCTTTACTAAGTTTAAACCAAGTGTTCCACCTAAAGTCCTCAATATGGTATAAATATGTTTTATGATGACGGTACTATAGTCAAATGTACATAAATTTAGACATATATAGTTTAATGTTGAACAGTCACCATCACGCGACACACCCACACCACCACACACACCAACACCCATATAATCAATATAAATAAATATATCATATTATAAAATATATATCTTTAATATATTAAAAATATATTAAATGATTCTAATTTTTAGATATGATTTATTAAGATAAATAAATATATATTTATATAATAAATGCATAAAACTCTCAAGCAACTAAAAACAATAAAGTTGCATTTATATATAATCATCTATATACTTAATAATATATTATAATAAGATTATATTAATTAAATATATTATATATATATTATATAATTATAAAACAATATTATATTATAAAAATCTATAATTTAATAAATTTTATTTATTTTTCACTTTGCTCTTGTGTACATAATTCTTTAAAGTCACAATCGCATGGTATTAACTTGTAGCTCGTAAATAGAGACCTGTGTACTTGCACAAAAATTACCAATATCCTTACAGGAAAAATAAAGTATAACATAGTCTAATCGGAAATGGTCGTTACTCTAGCATTATTGAACCCACTGAGCTACATGTAGCCATATTATAGTCTCGTTGAATGCTGTATCTTGTTCCTAAGCTTTTGAGTGGTCTAAATCTTATTTTCATATATGACTCCCGCTTGAATGAGACTATGTCAACAGAATATCTTTGTACTCTCGAGACATACCTTACACCTTATCAGTCGTCCAGTAGCTACTTATATATCTTATTACTATTACTTACTTAATATTATATCTTATCTCTTATTATAACTATATTTTATATTTATTTTTATTAATTATTTATTATTATATTATATTATGATAATTACTTATTATCTCATTATATATTATTAGTATTATATATATTTATTCATATTTATTATATATCTACATATTATTTAATTATTTAATTAATTATTATTTATAATTATTACTAATATATTAATATTATATATATTATATTAATATAATAATATATATATATCAATTTACATATAATATATATATATAATATATATAACACACTCGCTCACCGAATAACCAATATATACATATATATATATAATATAATAATTATAATATAAATATAATTTATAATATTATATAATCATATATTATATATAATATATCATATAATATACATTATATATAATAATATAAGATATATATATAATAGTTCTTAATTATTATATATAATATAATATATATATATATTCTATAATAATTAATATATAATATATATATCTTATAATATATCATAATATATCATTATATATATCATAATATAAAATTATATAATATTATATAATTAATAATATATAATAATTAATATATATTATACATATACTAATATAATAAATATTAAATATATATATTATAAATTTATATATAATATATAATTATAAATATTATAAATAGTAATATTATATATAACTTAATACAATAAATTTATTATACAGCATGTGGTGCATACGCCTAATAATATAGTAATATACTATATATATATAATTATAAATATATATATAATATATATATAATATATATTATATATATATATATATTTAATAAACATATAATATAAATAATATAATTTTTAATATAATCGATAACTATATAAATATAACTAATATAATATATATCATAAATATTATAAATATCATTAAATTAAAATATATATATAGTATATAATATATATCATATACTATCTATATATATATTGAAAAAGCTTGACAAAAATAAAAGCTTGCTCAACTTAATAGCTATTGTTAGACAAGTCTATCTATCGGTAGAAATCATCTGTTGTGAAATTTGAGCCATTACCTACACCTAACCTGTCTGCTGCCAATATTTATTCCCAAAAAGAAATCTCTATATATTCATATTCAAGATCTTCATGTATTCTAATCATGCCAGTTTCTTTGCTTGTTTCTCTGACTTGAAATACACCAAGAACTTACGCACATGAAATGGCCGTATATAAAAGATCCAACCTACTTCCAACCCTCTTGTCCATTATACATTTAGGAACAATTCGCCCTTTCATCAATGAGTAGTGGAAATCTTGTACTTTTCGCTATTTATTTCATAATTTATTTGCGTAATGCACATTCTAATATGTAAATTATCTTGACTAATAAATCCACTACTCCACTGCTGTTGGATGCCACAACCGACCTGGAATTGATGTTTATTCACTGAACCTTCAATTTCGACGCAGCTTTGATTTTTATATTAATCAATCACTTTGTATCATTGAAAGTTGATATCAGAGTTTAATCATCTGACACAACCAATTTTTTTTCAGAATTGATTACTCTGCTTAAACGTTAGGAATCATATAATCTACGAAGGTTTCATCTTTTCTAATTTTATATAAGAGCGTAAATACTTATCAACTAGAGTCTCATTATTAGGTACGTATTCCAGTTTTCTTTGTATCATTAGCAAAATATCTATTATCGCGAGCAGAACTCCTGGTAACGTGTTTTTAGTTACGAAAGTTTGCTCTATCTAGTAATCCAGCTTGGCAATTTATAGTGATCTTTTATTTTACAATACTTTTCTATTAAACTTTTTTATTTGGATATGAATATATTTGAGTAGACTAGTACAATTTTGGTATTTGCCTCATCACCTCTTCTTTTCTATCCTTGATACACGGCAAGCTGGAGTTTACCTGAGAGTGTTTTCTAAAGAATTCTTACTATTATTCATAATATTTTTGCTGAAAAATAATCTCCGTTGTATATTATATATATAACTTAAATATATTAAAATATGTATGAGATGGATTAATAGTGGATCGTCTTTATCTGGTATCAATTCATTCTAGTGTTTAAGCATCATCAATTCATTTCTAACCACAATATATTTGATGGCGTCATGTTATTTATATTCCATTTTCTTGACATCGAGTATCTATAGTTTATAGAAAATGTGTAATCACATATTTTTACTATTTCTTTAAGGCATTTATGTTATTTCTTTTTTTAAACATTGGGGACAGATCCTAATATTCTAATTTAAACTAGCGAATTAGCTTAGATAAAATCTCCTACCTTTTTTTATAACATGTTAATAATACAGATAGGTTATACCATCAACCTGTTAGTGTCATCAATAGGACATGTTATCTTGGACTACAAAACAAAAATTCTACACACATCCATACTGCATTCAAATGTTGATACATTATTCATGTATCAATACATATACTAATATTATTTTAATACCTTCATATCTTTAGGAGAAGAGTAGATATTATATTTGTTATATATTTACTTATATATTATCTTATTTATATATATATTTTTATTATACTATATTTATTAATTATTATACATTATAATAAATAATTTATATATATCTTTTTATCTTATTATTTACTATATATATTTGATTATATATATTTTACTATTACTATGAAACTACATAAACTGATGGGCATTTATTTGGTTATTTAAAAATAACGGAAAATCTGAAAAATACAGTAGAAATGAAAAAACAAAAATTAGAATATCAACTTAGCATTGTCTGCCGCTTCCTACTGATTTCAAATCTATTTATCTTTTATTTTCATTTTTTCCGCGGTGATTTTCTATTATCTGAAATACGAATACTTTATTTTTTTATCTTTGTCATATTTAGCTTTTATAAATGTTTTATTTTTCTTGTTAATCTCTTATTATTTATATGGCTGCTTCAAGATTATGGTAAAAATACTGGTGGCAGAAAAAGTAATAGCTGTTGTTTCTATATTTCACTTTTTATTGTACAGCTTTAGTGGTATACAGAGTTCTCATTTTTGTTGGATTTAAAGATTCTTTTGTATCTGTGGGTTGTAACCATTTGGTTTGTTTTGTTAAATACAATCTATGATTTCATTAATCGCATGAACTCAGTAATTTGTTTATGTCTTATCGCATATTGAAATCATTGAAATAATCCCATTAGGTAATGTTTTCGTTATATTTTCTATGTACTGTAATCCTGAGTTTAGATCGGGAGTTCCACCAGCACTAGTCTCTATAGACAAGAATACCGCCATATGAATGGAGAGTACAAATAGTATGATTAGGCTTTACAAGGACGCGCTACATAAATGGATCAATAGAGCAGGTAGGGAAGGCCCGACAGGGGTAGCATCAGGTGAGCATTAGAAGGTTGCTGTGAGGGGAGTGGAGGTGAAGCTTGTGGGGAGTGGATTTGTAGAGGTTACGTCGAATGTCAGAGAGGCCTTCAATGTGAGATTCGTGATATCATTAGCTATCGGCAGACGGTGACATTCTACTTAGAGCACGAGAGTGTTCGAGAGAGTAAATCGAGAAACGTGGAAAGTTCATAATGCTGTGGGACAACCATATAAAATTAGTCAAAGCATAATTCATATTTTGATATAACTTTAAATATGGTAAGATTTTCTATATAATAATTATATAAAAAATAATGTTGCTTCACCAACATAAGGCTATAAAAGTTGGCTCCAACGTTATTAGAAATTAAACGGGGTTATTTTTGAAAAGAAATTTGATGAGCCTAGATATCAATAAACCAAATATGATCATTCGATAATTAGGGATAGAAACGGCATATAATTGCTATAACGTTGAGAAAACAATATCGATATATTGAATATTTACAAGAGCTCGGAGCTATAAGTAATGCTCAATTATTTCTGCAGATGTCCGCACCGCGCGGCGTTTATTTTTGCGATGGCCCGCTGGCATCTCGCGCTCTGGGGGCAAGCCGCACGTTCGATTGGGCCCTTATTATTACGTCAACCTAATGCTTAAACAAAATAAATTAGGACTGCCTTTACGTCGATAACTTACTACTCTACTAATACTATTACTAACTAACACTATACTCTATAAAATAAATACGTATATTGATAGAAGAAATAAATATGAGTAATAAATATACTATCAATAACTGTCCAGCCCCAGGAACGATCATGCCCCTCGTAATGAAACACCTAAGCACCTGATCAGTGTACTCTCATCGAGAAGGTCCTTGGTTACGCGGTTCCTAGAGGCGGCTTAAATCCGCTGGCCTGGCAGAACACTATCGACGGATGCCGGGAAGTTTTTCCCATTACGTAGCCCAAACGAGCCCCATCATTCAATGTACTTCCCCATCTCAACATGTCTTCGTAGTATGTCATCAGACGAAGCTAGAGTTTAGGTTCATGAGAATAGCTTTCGGCCGACTCTCTCTGCTCTCTATCAGCAGAATCCATCGAACTTGGTGCTCCTCCGCTTGCTATGGCGAGTTTGCTCTTACCTCTCTCAGAGCTAGGAGCGCTTATCCTCATATTATTCCTACATAACTAGGGATATATATACTCATAGGATATTTATGATATATTACTATGGCATTATTATACTCAACATGATACACTACACCCTATATATAGTATCCCGGCTGATACCGTATCATTACAATTCCTTTATCCCCTATTCAACCTTCCACCTATTAACTCACCTTATATCTATATATACTATATTAAGGTATTATTATACTATATATATACATTATTATGTATATTATATATTACAGTATACTTTATTATTTATACTCCCTATATATATATTATCATATTATATATATTAGTTACTTACTATAATATTATACTATTATATATATTATTTAATTTACTACTATATACGTAGTTTTAATATAATTATGAATACAGCTATCTATTATATACGTATATATATAATAATTGATATAATATAATAATTACTAGATATACTATAGTTCACTATTCACTCTCGTTGCCTCAGTAATTATGGATATTGATAATATGTATTTTTTTATATCTACATTTTTTTTGTTACACTTTTAAGCATTGTCATTTAAAACTTTGAAAGTGGATCGAAGAGAAAATCAATTGAGACAACTTTACCATTTTTTTAATAATGTCGACAGTGCCTCATTTTTGCCTTTCTAAAACAAGTGCTTTTTATAAAAAGATTTTAATATGAAGAACATCTCGTGCCCTCAAACTCCAAATTATTTTATGAGCACATCTACCACTCATAACATTTAACGCGCTGCACTAACCACAAACACATATAACACATCCCTACACATACCTCCACCTATAGTTTATTATTTATCTTTATTATATATATATCTGGGACACATTATATATCATATTATATATTATACTCAATATCACTATTGAGAGGAATATGGTATGAGTATACACTCCACCACCTTATCTGTAACGGCGTTATATATTATTGCATACTCATATATATACCTATACCCATATATAATACTTCATACTAATACTAATAAATATTTGAGAGGTGTAGCGAATATTCCGCATTTCTTGCATCCCCTCTTTCTCTATTCCGCATTCCCCAATATTCACATCCGCATGATTTTTTTTTTGCGGATAGCGTATAGTATTCAATTTATGAATTATGAGACTAAATGTACCCCAACTTTTCAGTAGCAGCAAGATGTTCAGACTCGTGGAATCAGTAGTTGTGTTAACATGCTGGAGGAGATGGGAGTAATAAACCTAAAGCTGCTACCCTTATCTTCGAAACACACACCAACCAAAAATGGCCTGACAGGTGCTGATAACTACGCCATTCCTTAGATTAATTGTACTTACTCTCTTTTTTAACGTAACAGTTGAAAGAGGTAATTAAGACCGGTATTAACTCAGAAACATTGTATTCTCATGTTCTGTTCAAAACGAGACATTTCTGAGGGTTGAGTCCTGCAACGGATGTAGCCTGTGCTTACCAACTACTCGTCTGTTAAAAATTAAAGGGTGACTTTGCAAACCGATGCCAAGTACGTGATGCCCTTATTGAGGTAATAGAAATTATGTAGACTTGTCAAAATATATCTGCAAAAACGATTCACGCACTGTGGGCATGGCAACTTTTATGGATCCTTTAGACTTTATAAAAAAATGGCCATGCAACGGCTTTCATGTCTTCCACAGGAGGGGTATAAAGGAATTCCTCACTTAAGGGACCTCCACGCAACATTGCTGATGAAATCCGAGGGTATCGTTAAGTCCAGAACATTATGTCATCCCAGCCAACTAAAACCCGAAGAGAAAAGCGATTACACCCAGAAACAAGACACACCAAATAAGCCACATTCATGTCATATACGCTTTACATCATTGCTCGAAAATTGCCATGTAACGTTTACTGTCTAGGAATTCTAGTACGCAAATGTAAGAGTCTACCTTCACAGAGTTGTCAAAAGACTACTCTAAAATCTCATTTTGATCCCGCAGATTTATCAAACCATCTGAACAACGTCATTGAAATCGGCGGCCGGGGTAACAGGTTGTCCACTTGATTTTTGGACTCCACTGCTTACTCGAGCCTCTTTACCATGCTGGCGTGTGCGCATGCCCACGGCGCTCCACTCACACGGGTACATCTCCTACAGTCTTCCACTAGCTCATTTCAACCGACAGTGAACCGTCCGCACATATCTTCTCCTTCATACCGCGAGCCTGTTTATCTTTCTATTTATCTTTACTATTATTATCATATATATATAAGATATATATCATATATTCATGAATATACTATATACTATATTATAATAATAGTACATAATTTCTCTTATATCATACATATATTATTTATAATATATATAATCACTATATCTACTATATATATATATATATATTGTATATTATTAGTATATATAAATAAGATAATATATATATATATAGTATATATAATACTATATATATAAATATTTATATATATTATCAATATATATATTATTATATATATATATATATATTTATATCAATATATAAAATAGATATTTTTATTACTAATGATAGATTGATATAATATAATATAATAAGTTAAGAAAAGGAAAAGAGAAAAAAGAGATCCCAAAAGGGAAAAAGGGACTGGGCAAACGCGAGATGCACGCACTAAAGGACCGTTCCTAGAATCAGAAGTACGACTATTAACGGAAGATATAAGGATGGCTACTTTAGTCATGGGTTATGTTACAGTAAAGCATTCCCGCTAGCTCCTCAGGTCTCCGAACCATGCCCGCGAGCGACCCAATAGGGCAACCACAGCGAAATTCCTGATTCATCATTAACATCTAAACAGCTCACAATTACACACACAAGTTAACACTTCACAATTAAACACACTGTATTTTCATTAAGAAACTATAGCACAAAACACAATAGTCGCTCTTTATTTAGATTTTCAGATCGCACTTGTCGCTATGAGTTCAAACTTTGGTATGATGACTCACCTAAGGTTCCTTGGCCCTTGGACTTAGTGGAGGGTCACCGTGTGGCAGTTAGCTAATAAATACGTTTGGCGACAACTGTGATAGACATGGCGTTGCCAATTCTTTTATGGAGTTCGCTTAATTCTTGCGTAATAAAACTTTTTTTAAACAGCTGCAAATTAGATTCATTCAAAAAAATATATATTAAATTTTTACTAACATAAAGTAGATAATAATAATAATATAACTTATATATATAATATATATATATATATGGAGATAAATGTTCCTATATTTCAACCCTGCTATATGAACCTAATTATATTAATAAAATTATTTGTATTGTTCTTTTTTTTTTTTTTAATTTCTTTTTTTTTTTTTTATCATTTTATATTATTTTAAACTTCAAATTTTTAATTTATGTTAATAATCCAGATGATTTATTCAGTCTTTATAACAGAAACATATCCCAACTAATCAACAAGATAATTACCTACGACGACACCGGGTTCTCATGAATAAACACTAAAATACAGTTTCATCAACCTAGAG
>JABUQX010118468.1:15000-21247 GCA_015478945.1 Trachelipus rathkii
GCAGGCAGGCAGGCAGACTGGAACAGTTGGAGTGGCGGCGGCGACAGCAGCAGCGCAGCGCAGCGAGAGTGGCTGGCTGGCTGGCTGGATTGCTACGTTTCGCTCCCTCCTTCTTAGTTTCTCTGTTCTGTTTCTGTTTCTGTTTTGTCTGGCTCCTCGTTCCGAGTCTCGGTCATCAGTCGGTGGACTACACTTTTCGCGAAGCCTTGGGTTGCGTGTTGCTCTTTTCTCGGCAGCGGCAGACAGTGCACACTACAAACAACGGTTGTGAAGTGGTGGCGGCGCAGCAGAACGCCAGCATGTACGGTTAGAAGGAGCGTGAGCAATAGTTGATTCGTCTACACGTTTCCGCTCACCTCCTTCCTTGTTTGCTCTGGTCTGTTTCTTCGTGTTGTGTTCTTCGAGGCGGGGCAGGACGGCGCAGAGCTAGGCCAGAGCAGGGGCAGTCGACGGCGGAAGATTTAACAGTTTGATGTGCGCTGGGCGAGAGCCACCAGCAGCAATTGGAGCGCAGCGGTGGTCCATATGGGCTGGTGGACTGAGGAATAGTCTACTGTATTCGCGTCCCCTTCTTAGTTCGCTCTGATGTGCTTGCTATGTCTGTATATTCTGAGTTTTGGCGAGCATCTGTCGGCTCCCATTACGCGAGATCTCCGCAAGTCTTTCGGCCTAACACTTTAAGTACGGTGATGGTGGAAAACGGGATTTTCGGAACGCTGTGTAGTGAGCTCTGGAGCACGCATTATGTTCTCCGAGCGGCAGGCAGGCAACTAAACAACAGTTGAGGGTGCACGGCGACAGCAGCAGCCGGAGGCGGGCGGCGTAAATCCGTGCATGGCTGGATAGTGCTACGTTTCCGTCTCCCTCCTTTCCTTTTCTCCGTTCTGATTCTGTTCGTTGGTCTCGGAGCTAACGAGGTCAGGCAAGGCAGACGACGCACGCAGACCCGAGAAACAACAGTTGGAGCTGGGGTGGCGGGCGCAGAACACAGCAGCAAGGGGCACAGCGCGTGGTCAATTGAGAGCTCTTGCTCTTGCTGTATAGCTGAGCGTTTTACGCTCCTCTCCTCTTAGTTTACTCTCTTTCTGTGGTCCTAGTATTCCTTTCTGTCTCGACACCTCCTCGCCCCGAAGTTCTCGGTCTTAGAGATGCACGAGGATTATACACATTTGTTCGAACCGCTTAGTTGCCCGCGCCTTGTTCCCGGAGCGGCAGGCAGGACAGAACTAAACAACGGTGGAGTGGTGGCGCGCGACAGCAGCAGCGCAAGCGGTCGTGGAGCGGCGCTGGAGAGAGCGACTGGATTCGCTAGCGGTTTTTATCGTCTCCCTCCTGTCCTAGTTTCTCTGTTCTGTTCTGACCGTCCTCGTCGGGAGCAAGGTCCTGAGCAGCGGAAGATTGCTTCTAGCTCACTCACGCAGAATCCCGGAACCCCTCAAATACAGCGTTACTATGTAGGCTGGCGCGCGTGAACAGAGCAACCGCACGCCGGCTGAGTAATCAGCTGCGCTGGATTGCTACGTTTTTCCGCGCACTCCTCTTCCTTCATTTCCTAGTTTCCCTCTGTTTCTGTTTTGTTTCTGATTTGTCCTGTCAGAATGCAGCTATCCGTCGGCGTAGACATCGAGTCCCGTTTTACTTTCCCTGTATGTTACTCATTCCGGACCTGCGTGGCACACCACCGTGTCCTCCACCGAGTAGTAGCAAGTAGCAGCAGTCGTCCTCTCCCTCTACCCTGAACCCCAATAATCTGGAGGTTTGGAAATAAGAGTTTCCGGCGGCTGTTGCTACCCTTGGGACACACCAGAAGTCTTTCTTGCGAACAACAAAGGTGGGCGAGCAGCTTCACTGCAGTACTTGACAATTCTTGAGTCGAGGAAGGCGCCCTGCGATGAATGGTACATAGATAGCTCTCATTGTCGTACTCACCTGTTACGCCAGTTACGCATCTCGTCTCCGAAAAAGAATGTTAATGAGTGTATCATTCGATAAGTCTCCACTCTCCTCGCCGGTCTCTTTTCGTCCCACCGAATCCAGCGTTGGAGAGAGTTAGAGACATCACAATAGGAGTCTTCTCGGAGCTCTACCGAGGGGACAACGAAAAAGCTCTGAGACTAATCTTCGTTTAAATGGCCAAGTTCACTGGTGCGTGCCAATCAGCCGCGCAGGCCGGCATCCAGACAGTTTTGAAGAACTGTGACTGTGCGGATCTGCTACCCTCTAGTCTCGCCAACTCCAATAACAATAGGTTGTTTGGGCAAATGTGAGGATGATGTAAATCTGTCTCTAATGCTGCGCTTTCGCAAGGCGGTGCCGAGCTTGAAGTGATGATTATTATTGTTTTGACCTTGGTGGCGTGTTCAGCTCGTCGCGAGTCCGTCCTCTCCTCTCAACCTTCCGAACTCCAATTAAGAGCATGGCTGTTATTGGAAATAACACAGGTTCGGAGGCCGCGATACCGCTCCTCGCGACAAGTGCTGCTACTGATTCGGTGCTTGGCGGGCTTGCACGAAAAAATGAAAGCCAAACAATCCAATGAGCATTCTATGTGGTTGTGTTATATATCTCGAGGCGAGTCACGACCTTGCCGCGCATGCAAGCACGCAGCGAGTCCAGATCCCTAGATACATTCTCGGCTCACCCCTGTTATCCAAAACTCTTACACAGTTCCGTTTCTTTTGAGACTCACCCAATAACAATGGTGCGTGTTTATGCGGACAATTGTTAAGTGGAGTTTATCTCTATCACCCGTGTCGTTCTCCATCCCGTTCTCTTCTTAAGATTCTCGCACCTCCTCCGCTTCTTACTCTTTCCTGATCTCATCCTTTCCCCTCCTCGCGACCTACAGTATTGTAAAACAACAAGCGCTAACAGCAACTCGCGCCCACGCTCTCCGGCTATTAATGGGTAAGTGGAGCCCACATAATACCCAGACTGAGGCTTTTGGCCAGCTAGTTGGCCCTAATTCACTTTGAACCGCTCTACCCGGTAGGAGTGTTGGGTGGGGTGTAACGTGGGGCGTGCGAGCCTTCGATGCCGGATGCCCAGGGGGCTAAACCTTGAAGGGGTGAATGTTAGGCTTTGTTGAGGGTTTCCGACTCTTGGACCGGCCTCCCAGTTTCTCGGCGATCTTGCACTTCGTTTCTCCCCAGTCTGGTCCAAGAGGTATCTATCGAGGCAGAGAGTCGTCCAGGTGAGATGCCGCAGCGCTTTCTGGAGATATCACTGCTGGACTTCTCTGCTGCTGGATGGGTACTAATAGATTGAGCAAATACGCCCTGATGAGGCCCATACTAGACCGACCGATTGAGGTGATGACGACTTGACAGGCGCGCGAGAGGATACCGAGAGAGGACTAAGAAGTAGAATAAATGCTACTAACGATCACGTAGCTATGTGTGTGGGGTTAGGTTATTGTGGAGCATAAGACGGGCAGGTTGTAGCGGTTCGAGGAGCTCCAGTTGCGATGGGTGCCAGAGCCAGGGCAGATTGCGAATATGGATAAGGTCTCACTACGAGATATCTGAAAGTAGATATGAGGTGCGCACCTCAGGTTAACACGACAGAAGGGGGGTCGCCCGCCCAGTAGTGCGGGGGTGTGGATGTGTCGTAGACTGGATTCATATAGGGAATACGGTCCGCAGAAGGATTTAGGGTGGCGCGCGCACAGATTCTGTTTGTCTTTCCCGGAAGTGATTGGGAAGCCGAGGAAACGTTTACTCGTTCACTAGAGCACTTGGCGTCAATAACGGAGAGGCTAGGGCGACGCTCTTTTGACCGGAGCTAATCGACGGCTTCGAGGCATGGCGAGAGTACATGGCTATAGTAATTGATTATAAGAAATGGTTATATTAAATTAAATAGTGGCGCTAAAGGGACGTAGTGATCTGCAGTTGGGTAGATCAAGTTAGGTGGAAGGTCTGAGGAGGGGAACGTATACAACGATCGCAATTCCGGGTTTGACTTGCGCAATCCAAGAGTTGTGGTGCCCGGGTTGACGATCCAAAGAATAGTTTAAACTAGAATGCGGTTGCTTCTCACAAAATATTGCTGACAACCATTCGCTGTATTAACCGTATAATCAAGCGCAACAGGAGGGGTCCCAACTGGTACCCTAGGCTGACACATGTCGAATGCGGTGAGAACTAAAAAATAAAGTGCGTACAAGTCAGAGGAGAATTCTCAACACTTCCAAATTTTTATAATATTCCGACTCTCCACGAGCGATCCTCGGCTGCAGTGTCATCTCTCTCAGTTGCACATAGAGGCGACAGTCGAATATATATATATATAATCTTATTTATACGGTAGGGTTCGGTTAATCTATTTCGATAGGTGGATAATTCATGTATATAGGGACGAGCAAACTGCGTTGTATTACGCCAGCTGGCGCGAGTGACTTGAGTAAGTCATTAATCTAGTTACGTGCCATGAGTATATAAGTTTATCCATTAGTTGCGTTTACTTGCGGACGTCATGGTGGGTGCACATAATGGTCCGGAGATTAGGAATGGATGTCGGTCGTATGCAGATGTCATTCCTTGCAGACTATTTAAATTTGCTTCTGTTGATGGACTTGCGCTGCAGGATATCAGCGAGATCTGGTGAGACGATATACACGGTCTAGTTGGGCCTGAGTGTTCGAGCGCCCGCCGAGTAGTTGATTCGTGCATGGCTGATACGCGTGATATAAGATCTATCGGGAATAAGGTCAACAAAGCACAGTGGTTACTAAGAATACTAGTATGGACGAAAGAGGGTAGAGTAGTGGGTAGTGTGTACACTCACTAGCATTTGCTAACTATAGATATATATCAGTAATATACATATACCCTATCATACGGTACGACTTTTACTATCCTATAGTCCACGGGTGCTATAATACTCACTCTAGTAGTATATCAAGTGTACACATCGGCCGTCATGAGCCGGTAAACTATTAATATATATATAAAGAAACAATTTAAAACACTTTAGAAACTGAGGCTAACATGACGAACTACAATGGAGTCGTCAACAAAGTTTTGAAAATTATAATGACGAGGGTAGTTTTATCTCTGCGCGCCACTGGTTTCGGAGCGAAACAGGTAGGGTCAAGTCTAGCGACGTACTGTGATGTGAACATCTCTGTGCCTATGTGGGAGTATGGGTACGTCTCCTTCACTATATCCCTCATTTAAGTTCTGTAGAGGAGACGTTGTACTGCGAGGCCGAGGGTCTCGCATGGAAACGTCAAAACTACTGTTTCCAATGAATAAAAGTTTGGATTTCGGCCTGTTTTAGTTCTTTAAGTGGTTGTAAAGATAAGTGTGGATTTATCTTACGTACAAATTTATGTAAGAGTTTGAGCTGAATATTACATGTCAAACTCATTCTCGAATGATTCGTTTTGTGCCATGTGATAAGGATATGTATATAATATAGTACGACATAGAATCGCTGAACGTACTACGTTGATATATTACATCTTGAATAGTATAAGGTATATAATGATTAATATACTTACTATAACGTATACGTATAGTTATGTAATAGAGTGCATGTGGGGCAAGAATTTAAGTACCTTGTAAAGTCAAGAAGCTAGCTATAGTGATGGGGGGTTATTTGAAGTGTATATCATAGAATAACACTGTATATAATCCATGACATCCCGAAAGCACCATGATCTCGGGGAGGTCCCTAAAGACGTGTATGCACACGGAAACAGGAAAGGTAGTAAGATATATGAACGACAATGGTGAAGGAAAAGAAATCCCATGCCTTACCACCCCCTTTATTCTATACCTTTTATGTGGAAAACTCGTCGTCGCAGTCAGAAAAGCCCTACAATTCCTAAGCTGTTGAAAATTCTCCACCCTCCGCAAGCAGAAAGTGGGGGGACACACGACGGCCTCAGTATAGCATAATGCGGCCCACTACAAGCCGGAATCAAAAAGCCGTGGAAAACGGGTTCATCCCTTGGAACCCAGGCGGGACTATTGCAACATACGCCCTACCCGTCTGTCGTTGACGATTAGTACAAAACCCGATGGTTGATAGCTATTTCACGTCCTAGTTCCTGCTCTGTTAGTGCAAGCCATTAATCGTATGGCTTGCGGAAAGGCGGGGAGGCGTTCAGTGAAGGTCGAAACTGGGTGCGACGGGATATGATCTCTGGAGAGGAGTCGCTCCCGATGGCATTTCCTGTGGGTAGGACGACAGAAGTAAGGAAGAGATCAAATAGCCACAGTTTTTTCTATCGGTCTCG
>JABUQX010118470.1:0-37106 GCA_015478945.1 Trachelipus rathkii
AATCAGGTTTTCAACAAGGATTTGAATTAGTATTGTGTATATATGAGAAGTATCGAATATTTATTTGAAATTTCATGAGTTTAGTTCGTGGTTGCATAGATAAGATTTTAAATCAGTAACAGGACCTGGTATGTTACAAATTAATCTCGTAGATTTTTCTAAATTGCTTATCAAACAAACCTTGTCTACCCCGAATGATGAAAATAAGATTTTAAACTCAATTTTAGAATTATCCGAAATATATTCCAAGATGTTGTAATGATTTTAATGAGATAAAAGTTCTGTAGCGAAGGCAACAGTTCTTAACTCGTAAGGTAACAGTTTAACGCGAATCATCAGCTGGTAAATATAACATTTTATCGAAAGATGTTTTTTATGTTAATATACAGTTGGCTAAAAGACATCCCTAGTTATGCATCCTATTCCATCAACTCTACTCTGACAACTACAACTGTATTATTATTGTCATATTTAAGACACCTATAGACCTAGTGTTAATAGAATTCTACTTTTCGAGCTTTTGTTTTTTGTATATTGTGTCGGTTTAAAATGTCATTAATGTTATTTTGTTCAATAATGCTTTTGAAAATAGTTTCCTGGGTTATTTAAAAACTCAGATTTAAGATTTACCAAATAATTTTAAATGTTTGAAATTGTATCCTTTTAATTTAATTATAAGAATAATTCGTATATATAATTGTATTATTGTTTAATTTTACGACTAAGCGTAATCTTAGAAGTTAAAGTTTGTTTTATTATAATATCTATGGTTTTTTCAGCAACTAATGAAATATTTTGTGTACAAAATATCAAAATACATTAACAATATTTGAATTTTTCATTTCGGATAATAGATCTGTTCCTCAATTTTTAAGACACTAAAAAGTCTATTAGATGAAATGCCTTTTTCTTTGCTTTGTTTGACTTAATTGCATATGTCAATTGAAATACACATGAATTTACTGAAAAATATCTGAAATTAGCGTTATAAAACTCAATTTTTACAAGAATTTACCATATATTATTTTCTAAGATATGTTTGTAAATTTTAGGAAAAATGCGTACTTTTAATTGTAATGTGGGTAATGATTTTTGTATATGTGAAAATATAACGAAAGTGCGTGTATTTTTGGAGAAGCTTTTATCAAATTTTTGTTTATTTGAAATACGCATTTGGTTTTCAACGAACTAATTGGTATAATATTTGGTATATAAAAAAAATATAAATTCATTACAAGGAGCGTCTAATTTAGAACACCGTAACTATTAATAAATTCGATTAACTGGTTTTTGAAAATTGCATTTCAATGAAACACATTATTTTCTCAATGCTGAAATACCGTTAAAACTCAATTATAAGTTTACAAAATAATTTCAATGTTGAATTTAGGAAGAATTTTTAAAATGTATAAAGTTTTGAATACAATGATGGTAACAAAATTAATGTAAATTAATTCGTAATTTTAGAAAGTTTTAATTTCTTAATTAAAACAGGTTTTCAACAACCGTATGAAGATGAGTTGGTGCATTGGGTAAAACCTAATATTGAATTTCATTAAAAACATCGTCGATTTAAAGTACTACCTAAAACATTTAGATGTTAGAATGCTTTTCTGCTTTTTGTTGAAGTTGGTCGATTTTTTGCAATGATATACACTTATTTTTTTCACAATTGAACATTCTCCGGTTAATATTAAGCTCAATTTTAGAGATTTTTCGCTAAGTAATTTCGAAATGTGTGAAATTTGAGGGGAAAAATCATATGACTTTTTAAGTATGTGTGCTAAATTTGGTAATTTGGGTGAACTAGAGATAATGATTCTTTCGATAATTTAGAAAGTTAAAATTTTTTAATAAACAGGTTTTCACAACTAATAGAATATTTGGTATATTTTAGTTGTAAAATCAGCGAGATTATTATTTGAATTATTTTTGGCATTAAACAAACGTCAGATTTGGTAAGACACCTAAAAATATTTAACCTGAATTCTACTTTTCTGCTTTTTGATAGCGATTTGTTCCAAGGTGAAACACATTATTTTCTTCATGCTTGGGAGAGAATACCTTGTTAAGACGGCATATTTTTTAAGAATTATGCTCAATATATATATGGATTTCAAATGATGAAAATTTTTTAGGAAATATATCGATATTTCGTCAGAATCTAAATATACCTTTGGAAATTTGTTAGAGAAAAAAAGTTAACAATTTAGAAGTTAAATTTTTTTATTAAAACAGGTTCTCACCACTAACAACTGAAATATTTGGTATATAAAACAAATATTGAAATTTCATTAAAGAATGTCAATTTTATTTTCACTCTAAAGCCTGATTTAATTATAATTCTTTATCATGCATTTGTGACATTGTCTTATACAATTGACTCGATGTGAGTGGTTTTTCAAATGCTGAAAATATTACTTGTTGCGTAAAGGGGGGTCAGAATCCATTATAAACAACTGGAATAAGTTTCAAATGTTGCAATTAGGAAATATTCTCGCTACTGCTTTAGGATGAGTTTTGAAATGTTTGTATTAATTGTGAAAGTTGTAAGAAAAAGCGTTAATTTAGAATGTTAAAAATTTTTTTTATTAAAACAGGTTTTCTAAACTAATTGTGGTGATATTTGTATATAAATATGACTCAATAGTCAAAATTTCGTCCAGTAGTCATTTCGCAAATAGACACCGTGTAAAGTATTTTAATGAATTCATGTTTTTCTGCTTTTTGAAATCATTAATTGTTCAATGAAGCACATTATTTTTAAAATGTATGGAACAATATTCTCTGGTTATAATGTTAGGATTATTGAACTATTTAAAACAATTAATTTCAAATTTGAAAAATTTTAGTTTTGAATACTTTTATGAATAAAATTATTAAGAGTTCCTTCATTTTGACTGTGAAAATTTTTATAAGCCTATTTATATGAGATTAGGGTTAAAATTTTTTTATTTTAATGTGCATTAAAAGTTTTCACCACTAATTAAATAATTGGTGTATAAATTTAAATTAATGTTGATTTCAATTAAAAGGTATTTTATATTTTAGGAAATCATCTTGTGTTGTTGTAAACTTATTTAATTTTTATATTCACTTTCTGCTTTTGTATTGTTGGGTTATATAGGGCTATGTGGTTTCATTGAAACACGACTGTTTTTTATTTTTTCAAATGCTGATAAGTTTAACCTCGTTAAAAAACTCATTTAACGAGATTAACCAAATAATTTGTTCAAATGTTTGGGAAATTGTGGAAAAATCGTACTTTTAAGTAGTATGAGAGGTATTTTGTAATGTGAAATTTTTAAGAAAGAAGGGCGGTTTAATTTTTATATATTTTTTGGTGGTTTATTAAAACAGTTTTCACAACTAATAGTTATGAATATTGATGGTATATAAAACTATTATATTGATAATTTCATTAAAAAAATCGGCAATTGTTAATGACGTCATTCAAAAGCGCAACGATAGTTAAATTTCTATCTTCTGTGCTTTTTTGATAAATTGCATTTCATGGATTATCTACATTATTTTTTAAATTGCTGAAAATGGCCGTAGATAAAACTATAATTTTTAATGATTTGACACAAAGGGTTGTAATGTGTCAAGATGTGGGGTATATTTTTTAGGTAAAATTATCGTAGTCTTTGTAAGAGTTCTATATTTTTGTATATGATGAAATTTATATAAAATGCGTATTGTTTAGAGTTTAATATGGTGTGTTTGATTAAGAACAGGTTTTTCACAAGACTAATTAATATTGTTATACTTTTGATCTGAAAACAAAATATTTTATAATTATTTGTGTTGCATTAGGAGACGCGTTTCAATTTAAGACCCTAAAAACTATTAGGTAAAGTTCTGTCTTTTGCTCTTCTTTTTGAAATTGCGATTTCAATGCAAAACTTTATTTTTTGTTCTTCATAATGTTGAAGATTAGGATGTTGATAGATTTAGGATGTTGAAGATTTTAGGATCTTGAAGGTCTTAGGATGTTGAAGATTTTAGGATAATCAGTAGAATTTAGAAGAGTAAATACGCTGTAATGTGAAAATTTTAAGCAAAAGCGTAATTTTAGAGAAGTTTATATTATTTTTTTAGTTTAATTACATGTTTCATTCAAAAAAAAAAAGATTTGGTTATTTTTTTTGTAAATGACTAAATATTAAATTTTATTTAAAAAACGTCAATTTAGAACTCTTAAAACTATGATTTTTCCTAAATTTCAGCTGGGAACATTCTTTATATATGTGAATATTTGTCAATTTCGTAAATGAAGAGACAATTTCAGTTATTTTCTTTCAAATGCAAAGAATAGTGTTGAGGTAAAAAAACTTCAGTTAAGTATGTTATTCAATATGAATTTCGAGAGTAGTGAGAGGAGTGTAGGAAGAGAGTATCGTACTTTTAGGAGGAGTTCTAAGAATTTGGTAATGTGATTTAAGGAAATATTATTTCTTTGTCGTAATTTGTAGTATTTAAAAGTGTTTCTATTAATTAACAGGTTTTCACAACTTAATAGAAATATTTTTTGGTATGAGTTTTTATAAAACAGAATAGTGAAATTTTCGATTAAAAGTAAATTTTAGAAGCACCTAGAAGAGCGGAGATTTAATTAACTTTTCAGTAGGTTGAGCTGATATATCACCAATTCAGATTAGACTAATCATTTATATTTTTTTCAAATGCTGAAAATAGTTAAAACTCCAATTTGGGGGTGAGAGATGTTCCAAAAATATTTCAAAGTGTGAGATTGTTAGAAAAATATCGTACTTTAAGAGTTCGGAGAAATTGTATGGGTGAATTCGTAAGAAAGAGCATTATTATTTTATGTATTAGTTCAGAGATTAAAAGAACATTAAAACAGGGTTTCCCAACTAATGAAATTTCTGGTGAGTATTATATATTATTACTTGAGAATATTTTGAATATTTTCATTAAAAAAGTCAATTTAATGATCACCTATTAAACAGATTAAATTACAATTTGTCGTGCTGCTTCTTGCTTTTGAATATTGTCGATCATATATAATACTTATTTTTTTCAATGCTGAGATAATACGTTAAATTTGGAACTATCAATTTTAAGATTAACCAAATAATGAGATTTATGGTTGAAATTAGGAAATATAGATCGTACGTTTTAACGAAGTTTGTAGAGATTCGGGTAAATGTGTAAAATTTGGAAAGCGTAATTTATTAGTAAGTTTAAAATTTGTGTTTAAATTAAAACAGGTTTTCACTAACTAATGAAAATATTTTGGTAATATATATATTAACAAATATTGAAGATTTCATTAAAAACGTCAATTTAGTACACCTAAAACTATTAATAAATTCTACTTTTATGCTTTTTGATAATTGCTTTCTTTGGAACGCTTTAAAAAGAAGTGCTGAAAATGCCTTTGTAAGAAAAGAGGAGCGTCATTTGGAGGGAGATTATTATCCAAATAATTGTCAAGGATGTTTGTTAATATTATGAAAAATCTGTACTTTTAAAGTGGGGTCTAGAATTGTGTTGAATGTGGGGGGGATGAATTTTTAAGGAAAAAGAGCGTTGATTTGTTTAGAAGTGTGATATTTTTTATTAAAACAACGGGGTTTTCATAACAACTATGAATATATTTTTTGGTATATATTATAACAAATATTGGATAATTTCATTATAATTAGTGAGAGGCGTCAATTTAATTGAGCGAGGCTTAAATACTATTAATAAACTTCTTGCTTTTCGCTTTTGTGTCAAATTGCATTTCATGAACACATTTTTTTTCAAACATGCTGACAATATCCGTATATAAATCTCATTATTTTAAGATTTATCAAATAATTTTCAAATTTGAAATTTAGGAAAATATTCGTATCTGTTTTTTAGAGTTTCCTAAATTTTGTAGTGGGTAAAAATTTATTAGAACAGGAAAGTGTAATTGGTTGTGAGAAGTAAAGATTTTTATTGAGATATACATGGGTGTTTCACAACTATGATGAAATATTATGGTATTTTAAAAAACAAATATTGAATATGTTCATTAAATAACGTGAGAATTTAGACAGTGGGTTTCGAGAAAGATTCAATTATAGTTAACATTCACTTTCAGTTTTTTTTTTGTTGAGATATAAAATGATGGCTTTGGTAAAATAGTATGCTTGATCTCTATATTGCAAGTTTAAATCTTTGTCAAAAGCCTCAAATATCTTGCTCAAGGGGGGTGAAAAAGAATAAATCGTTACTTTTTTTGACCACGATGTTCTAAATTTGGTATGTGAAAATTTAAGAAAACTTAGATTTTTAGAAGTTAAATTTTTTAAATTAAAACAGGTTTTTACAACTAATTGGACATAATATTTGGTAATTTAAAATCAAATATTTTCGGAAATTTCAGTTAATTTAAGAGACGTCAATTTTAAGAACACCTGTATAATGCTATTAATATTCCTCTTTTCTGCTTTTTGAAAATTGCATTTCAATTGAAATACACTTATGTGTTTTCAAAGTGGCTGATATTATTTATCGGCTGTAATAAACTCAATTTTAAGTATTACGTCTATAATATCTTTCAAATGGTTGAAATTTAGGAGAAGGACTCGTACCATTGCAAAGAATTCTAGAAGTGTAATGTGAATATATAAGTAAGTTAAAAATTTAATGTATGTAAGTTTATAATTTTTTAGTTTGTTTTAATACTAGTTTTTATAAACTAATCCGCATAAAGAATGTCGAATTTATATAAAAATATTTTCATTTACAAATAATGTTCAATTTAAGCTACCTAAAACTATTAATAAATTCACTTTTTCAGCTGGTGGGTGAAATTGCGGGTGCGGATGATGAACACGTTATTTTCTAATTATGTGCTGAAATGATCGCGTTTAAAAACCTCTAAGTTTTTAAAGATTTACAAAATATGTTTCCAAATGTTGAAATTATATGATTATAATACCATCTTTTTCCAGAAGTACTGGAAGTTTCCTGATAAGAGGATTATGAAAGCGTAATTTGTTTGGTGAAATTATTTTTATTTGTAGAAGAGACAATTAGTTACTTGATTAATTGGAACAGTAAGAGTCGTTGTAGGTATGATAAAATACAAATGGTTAATATATTTCATTAAAAACGGTGTCATTTAAAGTTTCGAATAGAAGATATAATTAATAACTTTCTTTCTCTGCTTTTCTTGAGAGATTTAGTCTCTAAATTTTTCTTGGAGGCACAGTTTTATTTTTTTTTCATGATCATGCTGTGAAAGATGAGCGTTTGTTTAGGAACGGAACTCAATTTTTAAGATTAACCAATAACTATTTCTAAATGTTGAAATTTAGGAAAGTACTTTTTAGATGTTCTAAATTTGTAATGTGGAAAATTAAGAAAAAGTACGGTAGTTAGGTTAGAATGTGATAATTTTTTTTATTAAACAGGTTTTCTAATCTAATGAATTAAATATATTTAAATCTATATTAATAAACAAATAATTGAATTAGTTCATTAAATTTACTTTCTAATTTAATGATCATCTATAAACAATTAATAAATTCTCTTTTTCTGCTTGGTGATAATGTGTTATTTCAATGAATGTACACCATTAATTTTTGTTTTCAAAAATGCTGAAAAACCGTTAAAACTCAATTTAAAAGATTTACCAAATAATTTTTCAAATGTTGAAATTTAGGAAAATCGTACTTTTAGGAGTTCAATTTGTAATTGTAAAATTTAAGAAATTAACTCTGTAGAAATTTTTAGTAAGTTTTAATATTTTTTTTTATTAAACCAGGTTTTCACAACTAATGATAATATTTTGGTATATATATATATACCCTATGTATTTTGAATCGGTTTTTCATGTATAAAACTGTGTCAATTTATAGGATTGTCACCTGAGAAACTATTATTAACATTCTCTTTTTCTGCTTTTTGAAATTGCATTTGAAGAAGACAATATTTTTCCAAATGCTGAAAATACGTTAAAAAACTCAATTTAAGACTTTACAAAATAATGTCAAATGATGAAATTGGCAATAAAAATAAATATCTTGAAAGAATATCATTTATGTTGTTTATTAGTGAAAATTTAAGAAAAAGCGTATTTTAGAAGTTTAATTTTATTTATTATAACAATTTAATTGTTATAAACTTGTTCTATATTTTGGTACAAAATTAACAATATTTTCTGGAAATTCTCATTAAAGAAATCGTTCGATTTAAGACACTCTTAAACTATTTAGGAAATGGTTTAGTCTGTTTCTGCTTTTTGGTGAATTGCATTTCAAATGAACACTATTATTTTGTTTCAATCATGCTGAAGGAGATTCTTCTTGAAAACAACATTACTTGTAAGTTGACTAAGATATTTTTTCGCATTGATATTGTGAAATTCCGTACTTTAAAGAGCTTTTGAATTTGAATTTTGATTATGTGAAAATTAAGTTTAAAAGAGTAATTTAAGTTATATCTTGTAATAATACATGAATAACTTTTACAAATAGGCTTCAATAGTGAATATTTGGTATATTTATAAAATATAAATTTAAAAGAGTTTTTACATGGCTATAATAGTCCAATCTTTAATTTAGGACACCTAAAACTATGAACAAATTCCTTTTCTGCTTCTTGATAATAGCAATTTTACAATTTACATATTTCAATCATTTATTTTTTTCAAATGCTGAAAATACCGTTATAAAACTCACATTTTAAAAGATACAGCAAATGACTACAAATGAATAAAAAATAAAAGCTTTTCATTTTACTAAACCGTTCCATAACCTTTTCATATGAACATTAAGAAAAGGTGATTTAGAAGTTATTTGTTTTATTAAAACAGGTTTCTCACAACTAACGAAATATTTGGTATATAAAAACTAATATTGAAATTTCATTAAAAAATGTCAATTTAAGACACCTAAAACTAATAATGAATTCTTTTTTCTGCTTTTTGAAATTGCATTTCATGCACACATTATTTTTTTCAAATGCTGAAATAACCGTAAAAAACTCAATTTTAAGTAAATACAAAGCATATACCTATCAAAAGGTAGAGAAATAGGAAAAATCGAACTTTTAAGAGTATCTAAATTTGTAATGTGAAAATTTAAGAAAAAGCGTAATTTTAGAAGTTAAAATTTTTTATTAAAACAGGTTTTCACAGATGAAATATTTGGTATATAAAAACAAATATTGAAATTTCATTAAAAAACTTTTAAATTTTAGACAAGCCTAAAACTTATTAGATAATTCATGTTTTCTGCTTTTGATAGGCATTTCATTGAAGACACATTATTTTTTTCAAAAATGCTGAAAATAGCCTCGTCAGAAAAGCTCAATGTTTAAGAGTTTAAAAATAATTTCAATGTTGAGAAATTTAGGGAGATAAGTCGTAGCTTTAGATTTCTAAAATTTGTAATGTGAAACTTTTAGAAAAAGCATCAGAAATTAGAAGGTAATTGTTTTTTATTAAAAACAGGTTTTTTAGCACTGATAATTGAAATAGTTTGGTATAAATAACAAAAAATATTGAAATTTCATTAAAAAACGTCAATTTAAGACACCTAAAACAAATTATAATTCTCTCTCTGCTTTTGAAATTGGGCCATTTCAATGAAACACATTATTTTTTCAAATGCTGAAAATACCGTTAAAAACTCAATTTTAAGATTTACCAAATAATTTCAAATGTTGAAATTTAGGAAAAATCGTACTTTTAAGAGTTCTAAATTTGTAATGTGAAAATTTAAGAAAAAGCGTAATTTTAGAAGTTAAATTTTTTTATTAAAACAGGTTTTCACAACTAATGAAATATATGGTATATAAAAACAAATATTGAAATTTCATTAAAAAACGTAAATTTAAGACACCAAAAACAATTAATAAATTATCTTTTCTGCTTTTTGAAATTGCATTTCAATGAAACACATTATTTTTTCAAATGCTGAAAATACCGTTAAAAACTCAATTTTAAGAATTACCAAATAATTTCAAATGTTGAAATTTAGGAAAAATCGTACTTTTAAGAGTTCTAAATTTGTAATGTGAAAATTTAAGAAAAAGCGTAATTTTAGAAGTTAAAATTTTTTATTAAAACAGGTTTTTACAACTAATGAAATATTTGGTATATAAAAGCAAATATTGAAATTTCATTAAAAAACGTCAATTTAAGACACCTAAACCTATTAATAAATTCACTTTTCAGCTTTTTGAAATTGCATTTCAATGAAACACATTATTTTTTTCAAATGCCTGATATATTTATTCATTCTTAAAACTCGATTTTTTAAGATTTAAAACATAATATATTGGTTAATTTATGTTGAAATTCTAATGGCAGAAAAAATTGGCTTAAAAAAAAAGAGAGTTCCATCTTTTTGTATATTGTGAAAATTAACCCACATTTTCTGATATTTTAGAAGTTAAATTTTATAATATACAGGTTTTTCAAATATTTGAAGAAATATTTTGGTATATTGAATATAACAATTTTATGTAAATTTTCATTATAAAAAACGTTTTCTAATTTTAATGACTATCTTTTAATTACTTATTTAATGAAATTCCCTCGTTTTTCTTGCTTTTGATTAATGCATTTTCAATGAAATTACATTATTTTTTCTATAATGTCTGGGGGGATAAGTTTGTTACTGGTTGTTTAAAAACCAATTAGTTAAGATTTACAACATGAATTTCAAAGTGTTGATAATTTAGGAAAAATCGTACCGTTATGTTACTCTTTTAATATGCGATGTGTAAGCTGCAGTCCAAAAGTTCTGTATTATTTTTTGGAAGTTTAATTTTTTGTTTTATTTTAATAACGTGGTAATAGTTTGAACAACTAAAGATATATTTGGTATATAAAACAAATATTAAAACTTTCATTTATAAAACTTTTTAAGTTCAACTCTTTAAAAATTATGTTTAATAAATTGACGTAATATGCTTTTTAAATTTGCATTTCTATGAAACTTATTATGGTTTTCAAAATGCCTTTGAAAATATCCGTGTTGTTACGAACGTTTCAATTCTTTATGGGAGTATTACCAAATAATGGGAGTTCAAATGCTTTTGAACATTTTATTTGTCCTACAATATTTTCATATTAAAGAGTTCTATCTAGAGTTTGTAATATGTGAAAATTTAAAGAAAAAGCGTAAATTTTAGAAGTTAAATTTTTTTTATTAAAAACAGGTTCACAACTAATGAAATATTTTGGTATATAAAAACAAATATTTGAAATTTCATTAAATAAACGTCAATTTAAGACAATTACTTTCCCTAAAACAATTATAAATATTTCTCTTTCTTGCTTTTTGAAATTGTAATTCAATGAACACATTATTTCTTCAAATTTTGCTGATTTATATTTACGCCGTTAAAAACTCAATTGGGTTTATGGAGAGGGTTACCTTAAGTAATTTGTTCATAATTTGTTGAACATTTAGGAAAAATATCGTTACTTTTTATGGAGTTCTAATTTTTGTACAGATTGATAAATAATTGTTTAATAAGAAAACTTCTGTAATTTTTAGAACGTTTAATATTTTTGTTATGTTTTTTTAAAACATGTGTGTGTAGGCTGTTTATGTAATTGACTTATATTTGGTATAATTAATATAAAAATTATTGAAGTTCTGTAAATGAACAGTATTTTTTATAAAAATACTAATATCATATTTTAATAAATTCCTCTTTTCTGTGTAGACTGCATTTGCTTCTTTTCAAATGAAAACACAATATTTTTTCAAATTGTTCTGAACAGTGCTTTTTAAAATACTCAGATTTTAATAGATTTACCATAATTTCTTATTTATTGTTATACTTTTATTGAAAAATCTGTAGCTTTTTAAAGAGTTTCTAATATTTGTAATGTGAAAATTTTAAAGAAAAATGCGTAATTTTAGATAGTTTATTTTTTTAATTTTTACTAATTACAGTTTTCCAATCTTAATGAAGTATGTTGGTACTTTAAAAACAAATATTTTTGAAATCTTTTCCATTAAATATACGTCGATTGTTAATGACTACCTTATAAACTATTAATTATGGAATTACGGTCTTTTCTCTGCTTTTTTTTGAAATTGTTATTTCAATGATAATTCCATTTAATTTTTGTTCAAAATGCTGAAATTATTTTTAATTTACATTGTGCGCACTTTTAAATATTTTCATATTTAAAAATTTATAATAAATTATATTTTTGATAGTTTCCGCAATTGATAAATTATTTATTATATTTGTTTTATGATTGTGTTCTGAGAATGATATCAATCATTAGCCTCAGTGTGGTAATATAATTTTTAAGAAAAAAAGGGGTTTCGTATATTTTTTTTATAATGATTTAAGTTATTTAATTCTTTCCTTATATTTACAGTGTCATTATATTTTTGATAGTTTCCGCAATTGATAAATTATTTATTATATTTGAATTATGTCAGTTAAATGGCATATTTTCTCTTATTAAGTAATGCTATTTGGATAATTTCAACTTTTGCTGTGCTTTTTGAAATGCAATTTCAATGAAACACATATTTTTCAATGTTAGAATTTACCAATCATTAGCCTCAGTGTGGTAATATAATGGGTTGAAGTACCAATTTTTTTTTCTGTCTTCAATATTTATCTTAATAAAGTTTTGAGTTGAAAATAATTGAATATCTCAATAAAAGGGAAATCTTTTGATTTTTATTTACTGAGTAGACCAAGCATTTATCTCTTTTAAGGCCTAGAATTTATTTTCCAAGCAGCATCATTCTGCTCATAAGGGCAAATGATATTAAGTTAAGTAGTGCAGGTAATTTGTAAATATCTCTGCGATAGTAGACCTTCTGTGATTTTACCTTAATGAAATTGACATTATTTTTACATTTAGTTATTCTAAGAACTCTTTGCAAAATTGCTTAATTATCATCATGATATAAAACCAGTTAATCACTTAAAACATTAACCTATTATTAGATTTTTTTTTTTTTTTGTGCTGTGAGGATGTGTTGTATCTTCCCTTTATTATTTTGATAATTTCAGTTTTAAAATTTTAGTTGCTCATTTTCAGGCTTTAATATAAATACCCTTGATGCTGTTTAGGTGTTATATTACTTGCCTGTGTGTTACTATTTATTAATTATAATGGAGGTATACTTTTGCGATATTGAAATTTTACTAAATGGTATCCATGTGGTACACAAATAAAATTTTCTATCTAATTAAACAATTAAAATCCAGTCCCATACCTATAATAGAAATCTAAATAAAAATTTAACTTTAAAATTTATTAAATGGCTTTAAAATATACCTTGGCAAAATGGTCTAGTTTGATGCAAAGAAAAGGAAAAACACAACCATTTAATCGCAAATTAATTTGGGAGAGAGAGTTCACTATTCACGGTTTGTTCCTTTTCTGGCTGGCTCCTGCAAGTTCATCTTTGTTTAGTTTGCAAACATATAATTTTCAACATTCTTGATGATTCATCTAGTTGAAGGTTCAAGCATACAAAGGCTTAGACAGATGCTCCAAGATATTGGTAATTGCTTCCGTTTTGAAGGTAAAATTTATTTGTTCAGGCATATTTTTTTATCTTTAATTATTTTTGCTTCCTTTACCTCTCCCCATAAGCGAGGTTTATACTATAAATTAATAATTTAATCTAAAAATTAAAATTTATTATTCTTAAAAATTTTCTAAAGATTGGTGCCTCCCTGTGAGGTACATCAAAATTATTTTCATTTGTTTCTTCATTTACAAAAAGATCATATTCCTCCTCATTTTTACTATTATTTTTATCACTGCAATCCTGTGCTTCACGTAGATCGATCTCTGTCTCAGATTCATCATCAATATTTAAAAACCATGCACGAAATACTGTTTCTCAGTAAATACCGGGGTACATCATACCACTTACTCAATTTTTGGATATGGGCCTTGGCCCTTGAGTGACTTCTCTTGTACATTATTTGGGCTACTTTTAATAAGAAAAGAGAGATCATTACAAAATTTATGAATAATAGTATAAGGCCCTGTAAATCTTTCTTTAAATTTATTCAGCACATAATTTCCTTGTTTTGGAGCTCTGATGGCCCACTTTCTCCCCAATTTGAAAAGAGATAAAACCATTTGATGGTTTATGCCAAAACTCTTGAAGACTGGTATTATTATTACAATCATGAGCAACCGTAAGAGGAATTCATTAAGGGATTTATCTGTGATCAAATGCATAATAGTGTTATACATCACAACAGCTGAGGGCAACTTTAAATCCCAGTCTATTGGATGATCGTTAACAAGGATTCTAAGAATCTGAATTATGGTACGATTGAAACGCTCGCTTATTCCATTGCATGATGCCTGTACAGTGAGATTGTAATATGTTTGATATTAGAACATTGGAAATAAAAAGACAGTAAGAAGCCACATTTACATATATAACTTTGCATTTACATCTTGTGCAGATTCCTCTATTTTTTTTTATTAAGAACAAAAGAAGATCATTGTTGTTATTATTTTCTTCTTTAATTTTTCGAATCCATTTTCAGATTTATTGCCTTTCATTGTAATGTATTTCTTCTGTCTACGTGATTCCATTCCCATGCTGGTTTATGTTACATTCGTGATTGAGCACACGTATGCACATGCAAGTACATATATATATATATATACGTATATTATATATATATTATATTTATGAATAATATAATATTACTATACTATACTATATATATAGTATAAATATATTTATATATATATTATTCAAGAGAGAGAGAGAGAGAGGAAGAGAGAGGGAAAGAGAAAGAGAGAGAGAGAGAGAGAGAGAGAGAGAGAGAGATATGCGACCGTTTTTTTTAAAATTTATTCTTATTTAAACTTCATACTCTACTAGAAGCTTTTTCGAAAAATTTATTTACTAGTCGACTTGATGGAAAAAACCTATAGTAAAATAATTATGCCCAATCATTCTCTAAAATTTGCAATAACAATTTGGGCATCAGTTTCATAGAATAAATAGTTTCCTTATTTCCAACATCGACAAAATCATAGGATATAAATAATTTTTTATTCAACTTTGTAATCCTACACCATATCATAGAACAGCAGTCTGGGATCCGACATTTCAAATCTGTATAGAAATGAAAATAAATGAAGAGAAAATATGAAAATATCGAAAAAATTATAAAAGAAAAAAAAGTAAAAAAATGAAATACAAATCATGAAAACGCACCTCTCAAATGTTTTCTTCAGTAAGATACCTGTAATAAATACTATATATATATATATATTAATATAAATAAATATATATATAGATATATATAGTATATATTATATATATATAATATTATAATATAATAATATATATATACTATCTATATAATATATAATATATATATATAATCTATATCTTTATAATATATATACGTATATATATATAATACTATATAATATAAGTATATATATATATATACTATAGTAGTATATTATATATATATATATATAATATATATATATATTCTATATAAATATATACAATATATAATACATATATAAATTCGACGGTAATCCTTTTCAGATTGGAAAAATATTTGTTATAATTAAATTCTTATTGTCTTTTTATAAACTATTAATGGTTGAAAATATAACAGAAATGTATAAGGAGGTAGCTAGACAACACAAAAGGTAGGGTTGCCAATCATCATTTCTATAACGTCATTAGGCTCCACGCACTTTTGATTTTGTGCGAGCACAAACACATATATATATATATTATAATTATCAATATATATATATATACTATATATTATATATATATATGATATATATATATAATATCATATATATACATATATAATATAATTTCATTTAGTGTCCCCAAATATTTTTTAATTTTAATTTTTATTTTAGTTTAGACTAAACATTTCATTTGTCTTACTTTTTTAAAAGTATTTTCCAAAATGATTTTCAAATGTCGATTGATCCCTGCGTCTTATCGGGATGTTGGTCGTAACAGACCACGAGCCAAAGCTTGCATCTTTATCGTCTCTGTTTAAATGCTTTTCTTATAAAATCCCAGATCTGTTGTCAGCCTCTCCTGACCTTTTTGCTCTGCATTTTTCCTTTTCGAACTACTTGTATAAAGTTATTCTTTTTAATCTTTTCCGTTATTATATTATTCATTATTATTATTATTATATTATTATTTTATTATTATTATCTATTCATTGATAATATTATATTATATTATAATTATTATTATTATTATAGTATATATAATCTTATTATTATATATTATTATTATATTATTATTAATATTATTATTATTATATATTAATTATTATGACATTTTTTGTTTTTAATTTTGTTATAAGTTATTATTTGTTTTATTTTAAGGATCTTATTGATAATAATTAGTATTTATTATTATTATAGTTATATATTACTATATATTATTATATTTACTATTATTATATTATTTATTATTATTAATCTATTATTATTAATTATATTATTATTATTACTAATTATATTATTACCTTATTATTATTATTAATTATTAAAATTATTAATTATTATTATTATTTCTTATTATTATTATTATTATTAATTATTATCTATATATTAAATTTATATTATTATTATTATTATATTATTCATTATATTATTATTATTTTATTGTATATATATATATATATATAATATATAATGATATAGTAATAAAATATAAATATTACTTATTACTATATATAATATATATATTTAATATATTATACTATATATACTATATTATACTACTATATTATATATCTATACATAGAACCCCTTCTTACTTGAAGGGACATAAATTGTCGGATTGCTTTCAAACTTGGACCACATAGAGGTCTTAGTGTCAACGTAGCTGAGCTGAGGTTTCATAACACTACATCCTCTGCAAGTAGGTGTAGAGTCCTTTAACTTGGATATGACCTTAGCTAGGTGGAGATTAATAGCTCATAGGTTTCAGACGAAGGATTTCGCATTCAGAAAAGAGTTCGGAGCCTGAGTTGGCTCCTTAGTAGGATTACAGAGCGGCTCCGGAGCCGGAGTCAGAGTTGATATCTGGTTACAAGCATATAATAACCAGGAGTAAGGTACATTACTCTACTAACAAACTCATAGAAACTTGTTTTTAGAGTTAGAGCTCAAGTACCTTGAGCACTCCCCTTAGGGGGTTCCAGATAAAAAGAGAAATGTATGAATGCATAAGAGAAAAAAGATGGAGAAAGGAGAGGAAGGAATAAAGAAGAAGTCGTAGATGGAGAAGGCATATGATGCGGGGCTCCGCCAGGAGCCATAGCCGGAGCCAGAGTTGAAATCTAGTTGAAATCATTTAATAGACCGAATAAGGTGTTTAAAACCCATAAAACTTTCTCGCTTTATATAACAATAGAGAAATGTAATTATAAGTGATCCCGCCGAAGGAAAAAAGAAGTAACTAACGTACAAAGTTTAGGAAGGCAGGTGGCCCGAATAGGATTCTCCAGGATTTTGAGGAGTCGCTTCCCGTGCTCCCCACCCTCGTTCAATATGCTATTATTCTCTATGTTCAATACTAGCACTTTCATAGCTTTGATGAGCACGCTTCCGATCCTGGAAAGGGGAACCGCTCTGATCTTTCTAACTACCCGCCCTATAGCTTCTCACTTGTATTCCTATGTAAATCTTTGTAAACCCCTCTCAATCTCATTTCTTGGATCCATCTGGGAAACTCCGATTCCCTTCTTCCAATCGCCAGTATGGCTTTCGGCGTCGAGGTCTACTGGCGATATAACTTTCCTATTTAACCGATGTATGGTTTCCCGCTCTTAGGAACTGGGGAGACTTTGAGGGTGGCGCTTGACATATCTAAAGCATTCGACCCGGTTTGGCATGCGTCACTGCCTCCAAGTCCCTCCTTTGGTTTCCTCTCTTTGCTACTATGTCTCTTTTCCCTTCAAATCGCTCAATATCGGCTTGTTTGTTGATGGGGCGACTTCTCTCTTCGTCAATATGTGTTCTCAGGGTTGCTGTTCTTATCTCTACTTGCGTTCCTGACTTCTCTTCATATAATGAATCCTTCTCACCTGCACCTCTATCTCTATCTACTCAATGCCGATGACTCAATCCTTTCATTCTCAACTCATTTCAATTTGCTCCTCTTTACTTCTTAGAATTGCCTCTCGGCTAATCTTCCGATCTATTCTCGCTGTTGATAGGTTTCCGGGTGGGTCGTCTCCAACCTTTGTGAAATTCAATTCTTTAAAAACTCACTTCTACAAATCTCACTCGCTAAGACACCTTCTAACATCTCTTTTGACGATTCTCGTCGTCTTCTCCTGTTGACAATAAGAACATCGCTTGGCCTCAACATAAACAAGACAAAAATTTCTTGAACTACCTCACATCACTATGGTGTGCTATGGCGGCTCAAATAAGACTGGTTGATTGTTCTAGACTGCGATATCCTTTTTTTCCTCTTCTCATGTACTCCAGCTATACAGGGTCTTATTCCGCCTTGTAGGCAGTACAGCTCCATAATGAGGGGGCTCTGTTTCACGGGCTCTGGACAAGGTCGTGTCCAAAGGCCAAAGGCTATAAATCCGTTCTGTACTTTTCCGTTCATTTGCCCCTGCTATCTTTGCGGAGCGATGTTGTGCTTATCCCTATGTAACTACGGTAACCCCGCAGTGACATGCGCTCGAGGCACTTTATCACTTGCGTGCCACAACTTCACGAACGGCGACTAGCACAAGGGTCTGTTCTGCGCACGTGAGTCTTGGTTGATATTGTGACTCCAGGCTAAGTGCTGCGTGCTCTTCTTTCCTGCCACTCTCTGCTCCAGAATTTTCTTCCAACTTCTATGTTCTTCTGTATTTAATCTCCTCACTTTAAAAGTCCTGGCAGTCCTGTGCTCATCTCGTAATGTGGCTAGAGGCGAAACTTTTGTGCGGGTACGGATCACCCCCTCTTTGAATATCGGCTCCTGCCCATGAGTGTGGTGAAAGCTGTAAACAAAAAAATAATAACTTCTGTTTTTCTTGATGATAAAAGTGGTCAAACTTTGAGAACCATTCTCTGTCAATAACAACCTTCAGCAGTTTGCATGGTTCCTTACTTTAGAAATTGAACCTAGCACAGTTAATACCTTTTAGTCATTTCAACCAATCCCTTCACTGTTGAAATATTCCTCTCATCTAGCTTCAATTTGTAATCTATTCTGCTCTTAATACTGTCAAGTATTAGGCGAATAAAAACTCACACATCTTTGATTATATGAATAAATTACTGCTTCTGCTGTGGGAGTTTATTTTTTGTCTTGAGCTTGCAGAACACATCATAACCGAGGTGATTCTCTCGTGTGGGAGGCGTTCATTCAATTCTTCTTTCGTCAAACCACACACACTTAGTCAACTTTGCTTCAATAGTTTGTTATCCAGTAGAGGTGTGCCTTCGTACCCTCGCCATCCAAACTCTAAAAGATGTATTTCTACATCCGTTTCTTCAGGAATCTTATCCCTAAAAATCTAAATATATCTTCTAGTTCCTCTCTTCTACATATTCCTTGTCACTCGTTAGAAAAATATCTAGCTCTTATTTTGCCACTTCCTACTCCCTTCTCTTGTTCTTCTTCCGACAACTCCACTGCATGAGGGACCAACTTATTTGACATCGCTAGTCATTTCCTTTAATTTAAATTTGAAAAGAAATTATTCGAAGTTACTCATTCTGTCACACTTTATTCAAATCAATTTGCTTTGCCAAAGTCTTTTTTTCTCAAAATTGTGATTTTTTTCTCTCTATGTGCTTAATACTGAAAAGGCTAATAGTGCTGACATCATTTCACGATGGTGCTTCGAGTTAGCGTTCCTGACTTGCTCTCGGCCTTGCTGAACTAATTTCATCTCTGACAATCAAGTTTATATCCTTTCCTATAGCTGGAAGCTAACGATCATTCAAATCCTGTGTCAGAAAACAGTAGACTCCCTGAACCCTATAAATACGTGTCTCTATGCTTAATTTCTAATTCTTTCCAAAGATCAAATATATTCAAACTTACCTCTAGCTGGTTCCTTAAGGAGCCCTCCTAGAGATACTTGCATCAATTCTTCTGTCTCTTGGTCTTGTGACTTGGAATTTTTCTGGTGAACTTTGAGCCTGCTCTGTGACATGATCTAAGTATTTTTGATCTAAGTATCAGTTAAAGCTTTGATTCCAAATCCTCTCATTAGATTCTCTCTCTTTCCGCTCTGTAAGTTTCCCGTGATTTCGCTAGATGTCGTCACAGTTGATGTAGACCTGTCGGGCGTTCATCCTCGATTTATTTTATTATATTCTTTCTTAGAGTTCCGTCTGTCTTTCTGAAAATTTGTCCATTAATCAACCTTTGCATCTGTAACTTCAAGACCTCTACTCTTCTGCTGTGATTCCATCCTGTAATAATAGCTCCTTTCATTTCTAAAATCAACGCACAATCACAATTAATTGATGCCCTGATAGGGTGCTCTAGAGCAACTGACCTCATGATATTTCTCTGCACCGTCTTACTGAAGAAGAATGATTTAGTTACTTCATATCCTAAAAACCTTCCCTTATTCAATCCAAAATTCTTCACAAAATCTTTGTAATATCCTGTAGTATTGTATGAGAATTGTACCCAAATTTTCTTAACAGTATACCTAACATTCCTTCGGTATTTCCATTTCTCGTGATTTTTCTTTATGAAATGTATCATAGTTGATCATACATAAACCCGCTCTTGGTGGTTATGTTTTAAAAGTATACTGCATAAGGCTCGAGACGTTCAGTATAGTGACGAAATCAAGTCATCTTCTTAAATGTGCAATCATGTAACTACAAACGTCGTTATTTCTGGTCGACTTAAATTTCGTATTTTACATAATACTTCAAGGCCATCCTGGCGCAAAAAAAATCTCTCCCTCAAATTATCAAACAACCATATAATTAGAAATTAATGTAGAGTGAAAAATTTAGTTGCAAAATTTGTATGTTTTTTTTTTCGATGATGCATCTAATTTTTAAAAAAAGAAGAACTAAATAATGGAAAATACTCTAATAAGTTTTGAATGTCGCTCATTAACTAAACTGTATCGTCAAAGGCATTTTCATTCTAATTTAAAATGCACTCCTAATATTTTAAGTGTTTCCATAAGTAAGCCATACACGTATGCTCATACTGTGCTTTTAGTGACGAAGTTTTGGTACAACACAGGATAGCCGCTGTGAACACATAGCTAATGTTAGAAGGTCAGTTATAAAACTGAAAGATACCTATGGGAAAGAATGTTTAGTCCCACAGTCACTCTTATTTCTTACTAGCTATCGTAACACTAGAACGTAAAATGTACATAAATGAAATGGAAACAGTCTAATAAATATTGGAAATACAGACCATTTCGAACAATAAATATATAATAAAACTATTTAAATAAATAGATAAAATTTACATAAAAACTCATAACTACAGTATCTTCGACTTAGAAAATGGAGTATTCCTGACTTTATATTCTCCTGTGCTTTATATTTTTCATAAATAATAGAGAATGAAAATGCGACATGACTTGCACCAAAAACCAGGTAATGGAATAGTGAAATTTTTTTGTACATACCAGATATAAAATTGAACGAGTTTTTACCAAATTGTCTTAATTTAATATATCACTATTTATATAATATATATATATAAATAATATATATTATTCATAATATATAATATATATATATATACTAATAGTATATATATATGGCTCCATTGTACATAGCGTGCACAATTCAATTTTTTCTCCGTTGTTCCCAAATTCTAATAAATTTACTTTGGACTGTCCTGTTATGCCCAAGAAAAGAATTTTTATGGTAAACCGTAAAAAATGTTATATATAATATAAAATATATATATATATATATATATATATAGTATAAATATAACTATATATAATATAAATATATATATATATATACTATCCATTTAATGTTTCTGTATAAAAAAATATTTTCTTTAGCAGAAAAGGAGAATGCCAAGGAATTTTTTTAAATCAGATTTGGCAGCTGGGAAAAAAATCGAATACTGTCTCACTCCTAGCACTTCACTGAGCGCATAAGTATTGTACACATAAATTCGTGCGTCTCTTTTTTTTTTTAACTAACAAATACCCTATAGACTGCAGAGATGGCAGGAGTCTGGATCTCTCGGCCTCCCATTGGACGACGGGGGGGGAAGAAGTCCCCCTCTGTCCCCCATCGGCCTCGAGCCCCCTAAAAAAATAATATGCTGATTCCAAATACAAATTTACATAAATACTAACTAAATATTAGTTCACTTTTAAGCCAGCTTTTCGAAATTTGAAGCCAGTAAGATTGCAATAAATTATATATATATGTAACTATACTATATATATATACTATGAATAGTATATATATAATAATACTATAATAATATATAATGATATGATATAATATAATATATTACTATATATATATATTAAATATAATATTATTCATGTATATATAGAATATAATATTATTTATAATATATATATAATATAATATATAATAAAGTATAATACTATATATAATATATATAAAATTATACATAATAATATATAATAAATACTATATATATACATATATATATAAATTATATATGATAAAGATACTACTATTATAAATTATATATAAATTCACTACTGATATAGTATTTTACTTTACATTAATTCGTAAACTTATATGATATATATTGTACATCGTATTCACAAAATAACACTTTGAGACTCTAAATTAACTTTGCAGTACATTAAAAAACCAAACAAAGAGATCTTATCAGATATTACGGATTCTAAATCAAACACGTCCATCCTGAACAAAGGTGAAATCCTAACTAGTTTAAAACATTTCTTTTTTTTTTAAATACCTAACTGTCCGAATATGTACCCTAAATAAAATAAAAAGGACAAATCTTGGCAACATTAAGTTTAGACAAATGTCACTAAAGAACTATTAAACATCATATAATATATTATATATATATTATATCTACTATTATATAAATATTATATATATATATATATATATATATATATATATATATATATATAATAAATATATATATATATCATATATATATATACTAGCTGACTAGACACGGTAGACACCTAGTTCAGCTAATGATAAGTTTTGTTAAGTATTTTAAATAAAAAGTTAAGGAATCTAACGATACTTGACAAAACTTATCATAACATTGGCCTTCATAGCGCTACCCGAAATCCTAGGCCGTAATCCTAGCCCTTTGCAATCGTTCTCCTAGAGCGGATACAGCCTTACCAATAAATAATCATAAGTAAATATATAATAATAAATATAATAATAATAAATATATATATTATACTATATTATATATATATATAGATATATATATATAGCCTATAAATATATAATATATATATCTAATAATTATATATATATATATAGTATATATATATATAATATACATAGCTATATATATATATCTATACTATTATAATCTTCAGAGGTGGGGCGCGAAAATTTTAAACTTTAGAGCGGAAACGCAAAAGCGCAAAGTGAAAAACTTAGTCCGCAACGCGCCAAAGCGCACATTGTTCAAAAAATTAGTCGATATGCGAAACAGAGGCAAAATCCGAAAATCAAATTTTTTTTTAAAACGCACATTTTTAGGAGCGCAAAAAAAGTATAAAAAATAAAGCGCAAGTTATTAAAGATGAATTATTTTTAATTTTAATGGAAGATGCAAATTATAGAAAATAACAAAAAATGCGAAAGATTTTAATCTTATTCAATTACTCAATAGATCTTCCTCTCGCTTTATTCATACATGCAGTAGTATATTCCTTCTTTATATAGATAAATTTATCTTCAAAAATTTGCTGGATGCTATGGCTGCCTCTACTCTTGATCTCAGAGCCTTGACTAAACACCTCTCCACAGAACGCTTGAGCGCTATTTGGGTTATGTCGTTATAAACAAGCCACCCCGACCTCCTGTTGCTACGGCAAAGAAAGGTTTATGAACATAGATCGGTAATACATGCACGGCTTGAGGAGATATAGCCTTTTTCACTCCCCATTGGTGGTAGATTGAAAACAACGATAACACTGCTCAATCAAACGAGATAATTGGGGCCTATAACCCTCCTCGAATGTGCATTTCCCCCAACTCGTAGATTGTCTAAACTATTTCAATCCAGCACTGTGTTTTAGTTAGTCAGATCAACAGGGTTGTCGGTCATACCATAGTATCCACCTATGGGAAATACCCCATTCCTAAACCTTACCTCAAAAACGTGAGTGTGGGACGGCTACATCTCTTAATCGTGCATTTCCAAAAAATGTAACATCAAAACACTTGATGCCCAGCAAGCTGAGTAGGTCAAAATTCCCAGGACTTAGTCAGATAAAATTACTAAGTCTACCCCACGGGACCCCACAATTCAACCTACTCAATAATCCCTCGCATGGTGCATTTCCCGACTGTTCATTAACCATTTTTTTGTCCAAATAAGGGTGTTATCAGTGCCAAGGATTTTGTCGGTCATGTATATCCACCCTGTATCGATAAGGTGCATGTGTTGCATGGGATTTATACTAATATTTACATCTCAATTATGAAGGTTAAATGAAGATTTGACTTTTAAGGTTATTATCCAAGTTTACAGATTTTTCTCTCTCAAATAGTCATTCTTCACTCTAAAATAAAATAAATTTTTTTTAAAAACTTTCAAAAAGAATAAAGAAAGCAAGAATGATTTTTCTCGGTCAAAATTTGTCGCCAGGCGCTCTCTTCATTTGAAAATTTTTTTTTTTCTTCTTTTTTTTTCTTGCTTCATTATTTAAAATTATGACCGACAGATTTCTTAAGAGCACGACACAAACTTTCATTTTTATTTTCATAATTTGTTTCAAATTTTACATATAATATCAAAAAAAATTTTAAATATTAATTTTTCAATATTTTGTAATTGAAAATGTTAAGAAGGAAGCTACTCAAATTGTTACATGATTTTGTACAAATTTAATACAAAGTTGCGAGATTGAAAAAGATACAAAATTTAGGTCAAAACTTCTTTTACAAGAGGAATACGATTCACTTTACTCTCACGTGAAAAAAAAAGAAACAAGGATAAAATTCCTTCGTTTAACAGTCTTCGTAAAGTCCAAAATGTGGAGATAATACAAAAAAGCAAACACCTAGCGCAAACATAAATAAAACTGTGTTTATTTGTTTGGGAAAACATTTAATTTGAGAAAAAGGTCTCTCATCAAGAGTGAAAGAGAGATAGAGAGAGAGAGAAGAAGAGAGAGAGAGAGAGAAAGAGAGAGAGAGGAGATTGAGAGAGAGAGAGGAGAGAGAGAGTAAAGAGAGATACAATACTAGCTACAATGCACCTACTACTTGAACTTTTCTGAATGATTGCAACCAAATATAAATAACATATATAATATATATTATCTATACTATATATATCAATATATATATATTATATATATAATATATAACGAGAGAGAGAGAGAGAGGAGAGAGTAATTCGTTCTATTGTGCGTAACATTAAACTGACTTGCATTAAGTAATAAATATTTGCAAATATACTAATATTCTATATATATATATATATATATATATATATATATACTATATAATATATATATATAAATATATATAATAATTACTATAATAGAGAGAGAGATGAGAGAGATCGAGAGAGAGAGAGAGAGAGCTGGGTTGATAATTGGATGTAGCGAATGAACGCTAAAATTTCAAAAATCTCAAATGAAATGCTTAAAATGATCTTAAAGAAAGAAAAAAAGTGGGGAGGGGGATGAAGAAAAGGCTCTGATAAAATTTAATGAAGCCTCAAATTTCAAATTTATAATAACATTACTTACTGGGAAAATTAATCAAAGGTAGACAACCTTCATCCAATTCGTTGAAACTTGCATAAAAATGTTTGGAAATGGAGCTGTAATGAAAACAAACGTAAACATAAATGCTCGAGAAAATGAAGAAAAATATGGCGTCTCCAATTTGAATATTTCATGATAATGCTAAATTAATTACTGCCTAGTTTCACAACGTCTTTTAGGTCGCCAATCTTCATTTTTAATAACCTATTTTTTTCAACACTCACTGGTGAGGGGTAGGGAGTAAAAAGTAATATAAAGCTCTTTTGCTACCATGATTGCCGGAATCCTTAACTTTGTTCTGGATCATTCTTATAGAGTTTCCCTCTTTAACACGTTTTTTCCTTCTTTTCAGAACATTTTAAAGATATTTTCATAATATAATTAAATTTCAGAAAATGACGTTGCTTCGCTATATACTGATACGGTCCCTGCCCAGGCCATAATAGTTCGGTAGTGAGCACCCGGCCTAGCAACGGCGAGAGGACCAAGTTGAGGGACGGTCGGCGAAAGGCACAGGGAATGTGAAACTGTTCTCTCTTTTACAGTACGGCTTGCTTAGTCCACTCAGAACGTAATTTAGAACATCAAGTAATGTGTTTCCAACACCCAATATTCTAATGAATGATAGCCGGCAACTATAATAGCGTCTGACCAGATAGCGCTATCTGGACGTAAGGCTTCCACAACTTAAAATATAAAAGATAAAGGAAATCATATATATATATATATATATTATAATCAATACTATATTATATATATACATATAAATATATAAAATAATATATATAAAACTATTTATTAATATTTTCTATAAACAACATAATATATATAATAGAAAAAATTTCAGTTTATAATATATAAGATATATTATATATATATATATATATATAATATATATACTAATATATAATAATTAATATATTATATAATATATATTATACTATACTATAGTGCTTTCTCCTTCTCCTTATAACATTATGGACGCATAGAAAATGAATTAAAAAAGACCATTTTATGTGACGGTATCTTCAAGATTAAATAATATTATCAAAACTATTTCACCTTTTAAGTGACTATAAAAATAATCATAATAGAATTTCCATGCATTTTTTATTTTGGTTTTAATTAGATGAGATTGATTTGGGTTTATTATGATCATTTCTGTAGGGATTAATAAGTTTTGTATTTAGAAGAGTTTAAATAGAACCTGCAAATTTGTGAATATGTGCAAATATATACATTTGATATTTTACTGGCATTTGATGTGGTGGTTGAGTACCATATTGGTTATGTTGAAATGAAAGAGCATGGTAATATGGTGTATTATAATTTTCTCTAAATGCTTGACCTATTTTCACCTTTCTGAGCTTTCATACGCAGTAGCAAAATCTTTAGCATTACGAATTATCTCGTTAACATTATTTATGTTATGAAATTTCGCGTGATTTTTACCTTTAAATTTATGTTTAAATTTAAACCTTGACCAATTTTGATCTTTATTGCTATTGCCATATTATGCATGAGAATCACACCTGTATATTCTTCCAACTCTGTGTGGAAGAGTTAATATTTCTCCAATGAGGATCGTAGATACCTTTTGCATGGTTATGGAAATCTCACTTAAATTTAAGTTGTTTGGATGGCTTGATCTTTCTATGGTTTTTTCTCTTATTAGTGATGTTTTACACACTTGTGCATATAAAAGTAAATTTAATAAACTTTCATAGCTTTCACTCTTTAAATTCACATCTGAAAGAGATGGCTGATTAGGGAAAACAATTTCAGATTGGTCCTTAACGTAATTCAGCATTTAACTAATTTAGTTCAGAAATTATTTTTACAGTTTCACACTTTATCATTTCCTTAAAGAGTTCTAAATGATACATTTTAGAATTTTTTGAGGATAAAATAATTTTACATGAATAAACTACTATATGCTGGATAAGTTATCTATATAGTAGCTGCGCAAAAAGAAGTAAAAATATCATCAGAGTTGTGAACTTTTAATATTATAATCTAACTAATAAAATAAGGACTTATATATACATAGTTCAGTAGAACTATTCGATCTTATTTACTGTAGATCACGATAAACACATTTGAGAGAAAACGTTTCTTAGAAAGTGAAGCGATTTTAGCAAAGATCTTTCAAAAACTAATTAAACTTATTAAGAATTTTAAATATTTAAAAGCGTTTTTTTTAATTTCATCCATAAAAATGTCTCCTGATTACAAATCATTTAAATAAAATCATGTAAGCGTTCTAGTTTTTTAGTTCATGCATGTTGCTTTCTGTGAGACTGACGCATATTAATATTATATATATATATATAATAATATATATATATATGATATATATAATATATATATATATATCCTAATATATATATATAAATTATATATAATATATATATATATAGATTATATATAATATATTATATCACTATATATATAATATATATATATATATAATATATATAACTGCCCCCGCAAGGGGTATTGATTCTATGTCTGCAGTATGCTTAACTTTTTGGTAATACTGGAACATTAGCATAGAACAAGAACAATACTTGGGGGATTTCATGCGTCCCTCCGGCCCCAGCACTAGTATGTGATTTCACATACGAAATCTTTTTAATCTTTTTTCCATCCCCTCACGTTTTTTTCAAATTGTTTTTTTTTTTTTTTTTTTTTTTTTTTTTTTTTTATGATTCCCACTCAATCATGTCCCCATGAGGCCTTATAAGATACTTTGTATGAACTTCATTCTTTAAAATGAAGAAGATATCCTCCATTTTTTTCCCGATACAGCCCCTTGGCCCTTTGGTGCCGTTTCTACAATTGAAGTCTTGTACTAGTCCAACTCACACTCTTCCCAGGGATGAGGTTACAGGGTAAAAACTGATTCTTCTATTCGCCTATGACTGGACCGTCAATTGTAGGGTACCCGAACCTTCGATGTTAACCACCGGAGGAGGTGTCCTGCACTTTGGCGTTTTAAATCTCGGGGCTCTGACGTGAAGTATGTAGGTTCACGTGCTGTACACGGGGGGGGAGGGTAAATGACAAACGTTAGGAGTTCCGGGAGGTCTTCCGAGGCCAACAGCATCCACACAGCCTACCCTAAGAAGATTGTCAGGGAATTTGCGGTTGCTCTGGGTTTGTTACCTGTTGTGGGAGAAATGACTGACATTCTTAGATATACGTCTTCGGTGCGTCCCGTTATCTTTACTTGTATGTTTCGTCTTGTTTTATTGCTTATAATGCTCATTATGGAGGACGAAATCTGTTGGTTAACTTTCTATCGAAATGGTTTGTTAAAGATAGTACGTTGTATAGCAGCAAGCGGGTGAAACAATGACCAAACTGTTGGGCACCCAGCTGTGACCCACATCGGTCCCTCCTATTCTCAACCAGTAGGTGTTTCCCGTTTTTTTCTCAACTTCTATTACACCTGAAAAGTCCTCCTGCGTTAACCCACGTTCAGTTGCCTGGTACACCCTCGACATCCCAGGTGCCTGCCCAGACGATTAGGGCAACCCTGAAAAGGTGCCCCCCGTCCTAGTTCTTTCTCACTTTAATTTACTCCCGCCCCTTGAGAGCTCAAGCTTTCAGAGGTAAAATATGGGTTTCTGTTTAGCGTAATCGTGGTCAAGAGGTAAACTCTTGAGTATCATCTCAGGGTAAGGTCTAAACGCCACTACCTAGACCATTACAAAGTATTACAAATAATTGGTTTGCGTTTATTGCAAACAAATATCGTCTTGAAATACTAAAACGTCCGATTAAAATTACCCAGTGTTGCCCTCGAGTGTTAGCGGAGAGGCCCGTCGGAGGTTAGTGTCCAAGAGATGCCTTCACTCCTCTTGGGAAGCTAAGCTTTCAGAGGTAAAATGATGGGTTTTCGTTTTCGCTATCGTTGAGTCAAGACGGTACACTTGGCATACCTCTCTAAGGGTAAAGGGTTAAAACCACTTTAGGACCATTACAAATTATATAATATAATATAATAAATATATAATATATATATATATATATATATATATTATATATTATATATAATATATATATATATATTATATAGTATATATATTATATTATATATATATATATATATATATAATATATATATATAAATAAATAATATAATAATATTATATATATATATATATAATATATATATACTTATACGTATATTATTTCATATATATCATATATATTATATATAATATATAATATATATATATATATTATACTATATATTATATACTTTATATATAGCATATATATAGAGTATAATATATATAGTATATATATATATAATATATGTATATAATATATAATATATATTATATATATATTATTAATATATATATCATATATATATATATCATATATATTATATACTATATATATATCATAATATATTAATATATAATATTATATATATATATATATATATATAATATATATATATATATATAAAAGTTCTAAGCATGCGAAAACCCAGGTAGAAAACGATTAATGACAAACTGACTTTACTCAGTATATAAAAAGGTCTTATAACTACGCAAAATAAAAGTAATGATTTAATTAATTTATGCTGTCGCTAACATAGAAACGGTCGATCCTCAGATAAACAACTAAAATCATATTTGGGAATCGCACTAAAAACGTGGAATATAAAACAAAAAAAAATTCAGACGGGAAAAATCTTAAAAAGTTCTCGCTAATCTTTACATCCCAAAAAAAAGCAAGAAGTATTGGCAAGATATGACCATATATTATATAATACCGAATACCATACAACAAAAATGGGCCGATACTGCCCTGAACCCAATACCGATATCAGATACTATCGGTACATCCCTTGGTAAATATATATATATTACTATATATATATATATATATATATATATAATAATTATATATATATATATATATATATATATAATATATATATATATATATATATATTATATATAGGGGCGAATCGTGGCCTGGTTGCAGGTTTGCGCCACCACCATTTTATACCACTTGCAGTTAGTGTGGCAATTATTTAACTATCTTTTCAATCATTTAATCAGATGAATCGCTTGTGCTAATTAAAATTAAAGAAAATTTCAAGACTGATCTTAATATCAATTTACTTCAATGATTTATTATTTAATGAAAAAAAACCATCAAATTTTAGTTAGCCTAATGTAAATCCAACATGATTGGTCAGACACTTACAAACGACATGCCCTTATACATTTTGAGGAGAAATGTGTGTGATAATATGACCGCGTGGACGCTTTATCACCTACAACTTGCGGTTGCATATAAAGAACAACCGCTTTGTTTTGCAATACAGAAATTCAATTTGTGAATACGAAACAATTCGGAAAATTGACTCCCATGTTCCAAATAATTAAGCGTACTCAGCGAAAACGAAACGAATATGTATTTGTTGCGTTTGTCAGATTTTCTTGCTTTTATAGTATTTAATCTCTCTCTCTCTCTCTCCTGCTCTCTCTCTCTCTCTCTCTCTCCCTCTCTTTCTTCTCTCTCTCTTCTTCTCTCCTATTATCTATCTATCTATCTATCTATCTATATATATATATATATATATATATATAATATATTAATTATATATATAATATATATATAATGTTATGATATATATCATATATATATATTTATATATATATATATATAATATATAATATAATGATTATATAGGCTCATGTCGTTATCCGCCTTCAAGGGTAAGTTGAAGCCAATTTTTTTTTTTTAAAATCTACTTAATCGAATAAAATATTGAAAGCTCTCTCTTGGGCCATTTGCGTTTTATTTCATTTATTTTTTTTCTTTTAACAATATCAGAGTGAAATAAATAAATATAAAATTAAATTACCATTATATATAATATTATATTATATATATATATACATATTTATATATATATATATAGTATATATATATATAATATATTATATATTATAAACGGGTACTATATTTCGAATTAATTTTTATATTGATAAAATGTAATTAACTAATTCTTTGATATACATAGAAGTTTAAGAGATTAAGTAAAATAAATAAAGAAAATTATAAAATATATTTTATCATTATTAATTTTATCATTTTATAGTTCTTAAATGAGCTTTTTTTAGCACTTTATGATATGTTTAAATTAAAGGCTTATGTATACTTTAATAGATTGTTACCTTTTATAAAATTTTTCTTGAATTTGGAAATTTTCTTTAGACCAAGAGTGATATGAAAATGCTGTCTTAATGAGACCCAAAAAGTTTTTTGGCTTTTTATTTTTCTATGTGTTAAGGAGTGGTTTTTTAGCATGAATTAATACAACTTTCAATTTCGAAAGGATATTTATTGATAATTGTGTGTCGATAATTCATTAGCACAAAATCACGAAATGTAATAATATAAAAATTATATTTTGAGAGAAGGGAAAGGAAACATAAAAAGGACTTTATTGATATTCTTGTTAACATATTGGAACTCTGAGAAAGCTAAAGTAGTTATTGTAATGTAAATACTATGCCATCATCTATTTTTCATATTATCGGGAATAAAAAATTAATAGGTAACTTTTTTGATAATCATTATCGATGTGGGTTCATTATCTGTGTATATTGTATTTCCGAGTATTTATTAACTGCCCACTTAGTATAAATCTCCAATAATGTTAATGTAATAGATATCATATACATTGTCTGAGTGTAGTTTAAATGTCAGGATGCACACCACATCATATAAAATTTGGTATAACGAACGACAGCGCCCGCACCATGATTTTATATAAATTTTTTAATTTATATAATAATATCCCCCCATAAAATATATATAAATAAATAAGGATAAACCTTTAATTAATGCTATCATTAACAATAAACAACTCTAATATATATATAAAAATAATATAATTAAAATAAATATAATATCAAATATAAATAAATATAATATATATATATATATAATTATATATAATATAATATATATACTGGTAGGGTGAGGATATATAATATCATATGGATAACAGGGAAAGTGAACACTGTGTTGTGGTTTCATTTAGAAACCAATTGACAGGGTATAAAACAATAGGACCTAGGTACTATGAGTGCATATGATCCCTTACATAAAGAATTATGAAGGAATTATTATTAAAATTTATTATTATTATTTATTCTTATTTTTATAAATATAAATAAAATTATAATTATTATTATAAATATTTCAAACATAATATATAATTAAAATATTTAATTACAATAAATTAAATTAAAATGTATAATATTATATATATATTATTTATTTACTTATATACTTAAAGATGATAGGGTGTTATATTTTCTGAGATATTTTGCAAAACAAAATTGATGCGAGTGTTTCCGACTGTAGATAAAAAGGACACAAATTAAATACTTTGTGACTTAACGTCCTCCGCGATTAAAAATAAACTTCACTATCATATGAAACTTGAAACTAAGTTTTTAAGGATAAATGGCTTATTCCGAATCGAGGATTTTCCATTAAATTTAATACAAGTAAACTACATGTGGCCGTTAAAGGCATTTCTGAATTCTAGCTTTATGACTCGAAAAAATCACAGTGTTAGTGTTTTTGGAAATGATGTCGTTCGATTTGGAAGGCTGAAATCTACGTCTTACTAAACTTCTCTCTCTCTCTCAATCATACTCTCTCATCATCATCCTCAGGTTATTATTACAATATTTAAAAATATATGGTTCGAAATAAAAATCAATTTAAATAAGAATTATATAATAATATATTATATATATAATATAATATATATCCTCTATTATTATTATTTTATTATATTATATCTTTGTCAATATATATATTTATATAATATCTCATACTGCCGGGGTGAAATAATATAAATTATTTATTTATTATTAATTAATTATTTAGTAATTTAACACTTACCAATTAATATAAATAATAAGTTGGTGAGTACTTTAATAGGTAGAAAAAAACAACTACTACACTATACTAAATATTATTATATATTAAAATTAAATTATATATACTATATATTATATATATAAAATATAATATATAAATATAATTATATAAATAATAATATTTTAATATAAATAATATTATATTATATAAAATAAATTATATATATTTTAAATATTAAAGTTGAATATCTCTAACACGAGAGACTAAGAATCACGTCACACTTGGTGCACTTGTATTTATATTAATAAATAATTAAATATATATATATTTTAATTATTAATTTAAATAAATAATATAAATATATATATATTAATATATATTAATAATATAAATATATAAAAAATTAAATAATATATTATATAAATCAAATAATATATATATATATATATAATATAATAAATTTATATATATTACTTATATTAAAACTCAAAAAAAATATGTACTCTTTTTTATAATTTTGAGCATTTTTAGTTCTACCTCAGGTTTCTTTAACAAGAATAAAAACGCTTTGTATTCTTTGTGACGTCATATACAATGGTTGTTTAAGAAGCTTGTCGACGATTTAAAACGTTCCAAAACAAACAAATAATAATATTATATTCTCTACTCTCTCTTACTTCATCCCTCTACTCATCTAAACACTCCTATAGTCCTCAATATCCCTCTCCTCCACCTACTAACATTCATACTCAAACGGATCATAAATAATTATTTAAACCTTAGATTAATTCATACATATAATGACTACGCCCTACAAACAACGACAAAAATAATAAAAATATAAATACTACCTAAAAAAAAAAATTCTTTGTGCTGTTATTTATCAACATAAACATCATAAATCTAGAACCATTTATTTGTTATCTCTTATTTTTCTTTATACGATACTACCTAATTAGGTATTATTTATCATATCCGTATGCATAATCGAATATATATAATAAATATAAATTATATATATAGATATATAACATTTTATAATAATAAACATATAGGTACTCTATAATATAGGTATTATAAACCGTATAAAAAATTATAATAACATCCCAAATGCCTCCGACGGAATTGTAGCAAAATAAATATATATATATAAATAAATATAAATATAAAGACCGAGCTCCAGGGTAGTACTTTATTGGTGTTTTAGTATCCGGTCACTGATAAATATAATGCAAGGGCTTTATTAGGCTTAATTTTCGGAGGGATGAGCGCCTAACCCATATTAATTTAATCTTGCCCCTAACATGTATTTATTGAAAAAAATTAAAATTACTATATAAATTAATACCCCCACCCACTTTGTGTACACTGCTTTAGCTTTTAGCTTTTCTCCAATAAATTTAAAACTCTTCCTTGAAAGTTCGTGTAACTTCATGTCGTGCACTATTTCATTGATCGAGTAACTTATTATTGCATTGAGTTTTTCCCATTTCTTATTAACCCCCAATAAACATATCTATTCACTCAAATAGATGTCAAAAATACTTTAAGGTGACCCATTGGGTAGAGAATAATTCTGATGAGCAGTGGACGATATAAATCTATGACCATAGAAACAACCTATATTAAATATACATTATAAACTAAAATACATACCATACCTAAATATTACATATAACATATGAATCATATCCAATACAGGTAAAAGGTAATGTAAACCCGTGATAAAAGAGTAATAAAGAATAAGAAGATAGAATTAAGAATAGAGATGAATATATGATAGTGCGTTAAATTAATTCTAGCTATCTGATATCCGACGACATATTAACCGCTAAGGTAACACCGAACATCACTATACATACAAACTTAATGAAGGACAAAAAAGATAAAAATAATAATAATATGAATAGAAAATATTGGTAAAAGAAAATAGAAATTATAAAGTGTAAAAAACCCAACAGGTGAGAGGCGAATAAAGACCAAAAGGGAGAGATACATATGGCGAGCGCAAAAAAAACCTCTACTTGCACAAGTATACGCGCCCTAAAATCTCTGAAGAATTTTTTAAAACGTATTAACCAACCTCTGATTACGTTTTACAGCAAATTATCTTTAATATATAATGAATATGAATCCAGAATAGTTTAAAAGTCACTCACGGCACTCACTCGCTCTCACCCAAAAGGTTGGAGAGGTAGAGGAAGAAGAGAGAGGTGACAAAAAAAAAAAATAAAAGTGTAGAAAACGGAATAAATTTTTACTAATCAAAGTCCATATAATATAATATAAAAATAAATGGCAAAATGAAAAATCACACTGTTAGTGGAATTATATCTTCTTCCATCTGCATAAAACGACCTCAGTAATACGTTTGAAGAGAAACACGCCTTTCCCTCCAAAATAAGATCTAAGTTAACAAAGGGAAAAATACAAAGAAGAAACCAAAGAACACAAAAAAAAAACCATAATCGTGAGTGTCGTGTAGTACTTAGCGAGGGAAATATACATAATGATCGGAACTAGGATATCTATGTCCAGTTGTAATCTAATATAGTTTTCTCATAAATTTTTCACCCAAAAAGTAGAAGTATCGCGTCCATTTTAGAACCACGATCAACCCGGTAGACACGATACCGGATGACCATTCAAAAGGGAGATGCGGCCGATAGCTACCAAGATACCACAGAATACCCAGATTACTATCCGGTTACATCCACTTACCCTATCTATTATCATTATTTATTATGTTAAATTATTAATTATTATTATTATGTATTATTAGTTATATATAATATATATTTATATATCAATATAAATATTATGAATGATTATATACTGCAATAAAATATGATTCCCATCCCCACCGGAAATAGGAGAAATTTCTGTGATAATATAAATATATAGACCATTCTTTTGTTTCCAAAACTATAATTTTCGCACCTCTCCTACACCTCCCCTAACTAGGATTGCATTATAAAGGCCATTATTATGAAAAATTATAATGAAAACAAAAAAACAAAAAATTTGGTGTGTGGAGCTGTAAAAACTTAATCCATATCCAACATTGGGGGGGGAAAAAAAGAGTTATTGTTAGTAGATAGAATTGCAGAGGACTGGCCTTTAGGAAAGTAATTTGCACTCCCTACCAAACATTGGTTTATATAGAGACGAGAGGGCTCCGTCCTTTTATCTTTGCCCACAGCTCGACTTCCAAACAAAAAGATAAGAATTGATTG